>JAXCMG010000073.1:2150318-2170087 GCA_034642415.1 Podarcis siculus | reverse complement strand
CATAACATAACATAACATAACATAACATAACATAACATAACATAACATAACATATAACATAACATAACATAACATAACATAACATAACATAACATAACAACATAACATAACTCCATGCAGCCTGCTACTGTATCCAGTGTCAGGGACTGGGCAGAGGAGGAATGGTGGAGACCACCTCCCCAGCCTGACCCTTCCAGAGAAGAAGAAAACAGTTTAGATTTACAACAGGAGTTTGAGGAAGGTCACAGCTCAGAGGCAGATGAGGGGGAAAGCTGGAAAATAATGGGAGAGGAGGAGGAGGAGGAAGTACCAGGGGAATGACAGCTGATGGACACAGTGTCTTTAGAAAGCATTCCAAACCCTCCCTCTCCCAGAACCTGGTGTGCCTTGAAAGTAGGAGAGCAAAGAGCTCAAAGACAGAGGGCACTTCTCAGCACCCATAGAGGAGGTGATGAGGATGACAAATGAGGAAGTGGGAGAGACGGAGGGGGTGGAGATTCACTCGGGACAACATCATTATCCAAGAGGCTGGGTTCTAAAACCTCTCTCTGTAAATAGTGAATAAAAAGTGGATGCTAAGAAAATTCCTTGTCTTTGTACATTCCTGGGCAACCAGCCATGGGAGTTGCTGGCAGCATCCTAACACCCAGGACTTTCTCAGCCATTCCTTATTCAGATTGTTGCAGAGAAATAGAGTTGGGTACCATCAGCATACTTATAACACCTTGCTTCAAATCTCCTGATGACCACTCCCAACAGCTTCAAGTAGATGCAATAGCACCAGAGGCGATATACTGTCCTGCAGCACCCCGCAGCTTAAAAGCCAGGGGGCTGAGAAGCCTTCATCCAATGCTATCTTCTGGAATTGTCTCTGGAGATAAGACCAGAACCACTGCAGAACAGTGCCCTCCAATACCCATCTCCCATAGACAGACCAGGAGGACACTATGGTCAACGGTAGCAAAAGCTGATGAGAGATCGAATGAGAACACAGTTGCACTCCCCATCCTTCTCTCAATAGCGTGACCAAGGCAGATTCTGTCCCAAACCCAGATCTCAACCCAGATTGGAATAGGTCTAGATAATCAGTTTCTTCCAGGAAACTTCAAATACTTTGCCAGAAAAGAGGATATTTGCAACAGGGTGGTAGTCCAGGGTGGTTTCTTTCAGGAGTGGCCACACTGCCTCTTTCAAGGCAGCTGGGGGGGCCATGTCTGGAAGGGTTCAGGGTTTGAACGCATCCAGGGATGCCCCCTCTCCCAGCTAGCTTTAATTAGTCATGGACAGGAACATCATCAGACTGCAAAAACTGAAACTGACCCCACAAAATATGGCTTGATGAAGCATTGGAAACCTCACGTGCAACTTCCTCAGTCACAGCACCTAGCTTGCTACAGAGACAAACAACTTTGTCCTCTAAGTATCCATCAAGCAACTCACAGAGGGTCTCTGAGGTGTGCCAGGCTCCATCCACTCATATAGGCATCAATGGCCTACAGACTGCCCTGAAAAGCTCTGCTGGCAAAATTCTCAAGGACTCAATGGAAGCAGCAAAGGAGACCTTCTTCGTTGCTTCCACAACCATGCAGTAGGCGCAGTTTGGAGCAGGATCTCCCCTACCTGCGCTCTAGCTGTTGCCTGGAATTTATTTATTAAGGTTAACAGAGTCTTACAGATTCATAAAAATGGAAGCAATAATACTCTACAGTATGAGCTGCAGTTCCGACTGTGGGGACCAGATTCTGCTTGCAGTCACCTGACAAATTCTCACTTTGCCCACATGCCTCATAAATCACAGGCACAATATGCACGTGAGCAAAGAGCGCAGCCATTTGGAGTGTTTAAATAGAAAAATGCAAATAAATAGATAAATGCCGCCGCTGTGCATTTGAGACTATCGGTCGAGCCATAGCCAGGCCTATGCTTGATGTCACCCAGCCAAAACAGGATGGACAAGAATGAAACCCCATTTGCCCACTGGAGTGATCAGAGCCTTTCAGTATTATAAGAACTGATAAATAGTCCGTGTGTCAGACATTTCATTTGCTTAATCAAAATTCCTAGTCTGCTAAATTAATCACCCCCCGGGGCTACAGGAACAGATTTCCAATTTAGCTGCAAAGCATTATTAATAATGAAAAGTTCTGGAAGCACTTCTTGATTCAAGTCTCCTTTTGTTGATCAGGCAGGTTTAATGTGACAGGACCGGAGGGGAGCAGGCCCTGGGTCCCTTTGGACATTGCTAATAAATATAAAATAGTTCTTGATGTCATAGCATTCAGATGTCTCTTTTTATTGAAAATTACAACCCACATATCAGCGGTAGCACCATGTAGTATGCACACATCCCCATGCAGCGTCTGGGCTAGAGATTATTTCCGCTGCCTCCCCTAAAAGTTTCTAATTACAGGCAAGCAGGAATGGAGCGGAAATTATAAAACAGTATGCAGTGTATACATAAGTGGTCAACAGGGATGGGTTATTTGTTCACTCATTTTTAGCATTTCTATCCTGGTTTTCAATTAAAAAATTTGATATGGCAAAGAGTGTAAAAAAGAGAGACAGATGAAAACAATATACAGTTCTATAATTCTATGATTCTATGATATATCCAGCAAGTCAAAATTCAGAATCATGCCCACACAGTAGACCTTTGCTCTCTCTCACCAAACGTCTAGGTACAATTCTTGCTTTAATTTAGTAAAGGGTAAAAGGTAAAGGACCCCTGGATAGTTAAGTCCAGTCAAAGGCGACTTTGGGTTGTGGCGCCCATCTTGCTTTTAGGCCGAGGGAGCTGGTGTTTGTCCACAGACAGCTTTCCGGGTCATGTGGCCGGCAAGACTAAACCGCTTCTGGTGCAATGGGACACCGTGACAGAAACCAGAGTGCACAGAAACGCCGTTTACCTTTCCGCTGCAGCAGTACCTATTTATCTACTTGCACTAGCGTGCTTTCGAACTGCTAGGTTGGCAGAAGCTGGGACAGAGCAACGGGAGCTCACCCCGTCGCAGGGATTCCAACTGCCGACCTTCCGATTGGCAAGCCTAAGAGACTCAGTGGTTTAGATCACAGTGCCACCTGCAGAATGACACCTTATAATGGTCCATCTGCCTCAGCATAGCCAACGCAGACCCACAGTGGCTTCCCAAGTTTTCCAGTTGAGTCCTCTCCCAGTCCTACCTGGAGATGCTGGGGACTGAACCAGGGACTTCTGCATCCAAAGCAGATGCTCTGCCACTGAGCCAGTGTGGTGTAGTGGTTAAGAGCGGTGGACTCGTAATCTGGTGAACCGGGTTCAATTCCCCGCTCCTCCACATGCAGCTGCTGGGTGACCTTGAGCTAGTCAAACTTCTCTGAAGTCTCTCACCTCACAGGGTGTTTGTTGTGAAGGAGGAAGGGAAAGGAGATTGTTAGCTGCTTTGAGATTCCTTAGGGTAGTGATAAAGCGGGATATCAAATCCAAACTCCTCTTCTTCTTCTTCTTCTTCTTCTTCTTCTTCTTCTTCTTCTTCTTCCCTTCCCCCTCAGTTAGTTCAAGACCACTCCATACATTAACCCTACTGTATGTTCAATGGTTCCTAAAAGTTCCTTATAAGCAATATAAACTATTTTAGAGGTCTCGGTCTCCATGGACTTACACTGGCAAATACTAGTGTTAGCCCTGCTTCTGGAAGCATGAGTGCATTTGTATGTGTTCTTGCATTTCTCTTAAAGTGAAGGGGATCTTTGAGCTTGGATTTTGTTTTTCAATAGAGACTGCTTTCTGACCCCAGCCAATTAGGGATCATACAGAGAATGTGTTGATGTTATCTCATCAGGCATTAAGATCCATCTATGTGACGACATCAAGAAGGCAGTACATCCAGTCTTCACTCTGAATAGTTGTACATTTTCATGCACACCCATGACAAACTGACCAAACAGAGCTTCCCCTTCTTTTCGCTCAGCTGGAAAAGCAGCTGAATACTTTTTAAAAGCCCGTTAGCTTAGCTTCTTCACCAGAGTCTGTGCTGTCAACTGTTTGCAGCAAAAAATAGCATGGACTCAGTATGCGTGTGAGTAAAAGAAGTGAGACACCTCCCTTGCCGGAAAACAACGGCACCAACCTTTGCAAATTAATTTTAATAACTGTGGCTAGTTTGCTGTGAGTCAAAGAGTTTTGCATGAACACACACAATTAAATTAATATGCAAATGTCCCGGTTCCTCTGAGAGCACAAAGAGGCATTCTTTGTAACACATGTGATGAGAATTGGGGGTTGGGGGAGAAAAGAAAATACATCTGTTGCCAGACTCTTTCCATTTTGTTCCCATACTTCCGATCGCCTGTTGGTAGTTGTCAAGAACAGCAAAGGCTACCGGCGGATAATGGTGAGAGGACGCAACTCACCCTGCATTTAAATGGAGCAGAGTGCTTCCAAACCGTGGACAGGGCCGTCTATTTGATTCCCTTCCCCTCTTTCTTTTTTCCTTTCTCCTCCTGTGATGGAACTCCTATTTGGGGTCTTCCCTGGCTTTTTTCTGGCCCATGTAGGACCAGTCTGGACCTACATGTAGGACCTTGGTGAAGAATTTACGTTTTCATCCCCCAAAAAGTTTTGATTTGAGTTTCCATTGAAATTAGACTGCATTTTAATGTTTTAATGTTGTATTTTAATCTTGTTTTTAAAATTGTATTTCAATTTGTTTTTATATCGGTTGTTAGCCGCCCTGAGCCTTGGCTGGGGAGGGTGGGGTATAAATTATTATTATTATTATTATTATTATTATTATTATTATTATTATTATTATTAGGTGCTAGGGGTGCTGGGTGCCGGGCTCTCAGGGGCACCAGGTCAAGAGTCTGGGGCCCAAGAGTTGAGTCTGGGGAAGAGCCCGTCCATCGGTCTGAGAGCTGTGGTCGGTTCTTCTGCTGCGGTTGGCTCTCTGCCACAAGTTCGGGGGCGACCTAGCCAGCGAGACACTGAGGCAGCCAGCCGGCTCTGCCCTCCTGCGCGCCTGGGACTGGGCAACCTGGGAGGGGGGGCACCAGGCAGATCTTTGCACCCCGTCACCACATATGCTTAAGACAGCCCTAACCATGAAACACTCTGAGGCATGCTAAGCCAATCTCCTCCCCATCCTCTTGCAAACAGGGCCATACTTCAGCCCTCCTTCAGTTGTTAAGGTTATTCCAAGTAGGAACGTTGTGCAGGAACGTTGGGCCGTTTAGCCTTGCACTTGCCATTGCATAGTTCAGTCCAGCTTGAACTATCCAGATTCGTAACTGCACAAGTGTAATGGTTATGGGGTTGCTCGTGCGTAAGTTACTGCCACTCTGGGCTTGGTTGCCTGGTTAAACCTTTCTTGTCTGGACAGCCATTCGCTTCGTGGCTGCTCAGTCACTAGCAGAATCCGTCAGTGGGCGTTTCTTGAACTTCTTCCAACACAGAAGTTCTTTGACGCCAAGTCTCCTCCTACTCTCCCTGCGCGAAAGTCTTCTGCGCAGGGTGGGTGTGGGCAGAGGAGGATCTGTGCTCTCCCCGCTGGTCTCCGGCGAAGAGTCCTGGAGCCCTTCCACCGATTCCCCCATCAGCCCCCCTTCACCCCTGGTGTTACGCTGATTGCCTTCCCCAGCAGATGGGCTGCCTCTCCCCCTGCTGGGCCCCTCTCCAGCATCGCTCGGGAGCCTTGCCTCCTCCTCTAGCTCCGATGGCAGTTCCCTGACAACAAGGAACCTCCACAACCATTACCCTAGAACACAGGAAAGCCGTCTCACATCATGTGGTGACTTGGTGGGGCTAGGTGGTCTTTTCTACTTGTGTTGCACCTTCATTGTTGCAACACCTGAATTGCATTTCTGCTGCTCAGCCACTGGAAATACTAAACAGCCTGTGCACGGTTGTGACTTTTCCAACAGGTCAGCCATCAAGTACCTGCGACTCCCTTCTCAGGAATTGACCCTAACGCTTCCACTCCCTGGACAGGTTGCAAGTGAGGAGGCAGGCTGGCTGAGGGCACACAAGATGTTGGTGGGGCAATGCCCCCTTTTCCCTAACGGGCTGGCCTCTACTGGTTTCAAGGTGATGGATGGGTGGAATCAGAGCTGACAGGATGTGCTGTGTGGGGCTGTCTGAAGATGGGGAAGCGAAAACATATTGGAGGTGGACAGGCTAAAGTCCAAGGATACAGGATAAAGCCAATAGTTTCTGCCAGAAGCAAGTTGCTGAGACCAAAGAAGACAGCGGACAGGAAAGTGTTAATACTTGCTGGTGGCACCATGTTGGCTCTGCGGTATCTCCTAGCTTCTAGTTGTCCCTGCCTTACGCTTTCATCCCCCTTTGATCTGGCTGCAATTTGATTAGAACAGTGGAAGGGTGCTTAACCTTTTCTCCCGAGGGCTGTTTTTCTTATCAAAATCCATCCTCCTAGCTGCTTTCCCACCTGTCGAGGACAAGATACAATTTCTGTCCACCTTTTTTGCACTCAGGGAGAAAAGCAGCTTGGTCAGTGTGGTTTTCAGAGAGCAAATCGCCCACAGGAAAAGAGCTACACTCTCCCTTTAATCATAACCAGATTCCCTGCAGTTCTGTTATTTAATTTTTTTAAAAAGCTTTCTTGACTTATGCTTCGTGTGCCCAGTCATGACTCTTTTGGCCCGCAAAGTAGCAAATCACAAAGTTTGTCTCTTTGTCATCTTTTGTTCAGGCTACAGAATGCTCTAAAAACATTGAGGCTGCAGAATTAATAAATTTCAGCGGAAACCATCTGTTTCACCTTCAACTGCACTGTGACTGCCTCTGGTAAATAATACATAAAGGGCATTAGTCTCTAGAAATGCAGTCCTGGCAGTGGAGAAGGAGGAAGAGGAAGAGGAAGGACTAGTTCCTCACTGGGCAATCAATGTAGGGGAAAAAACCTAACCTGAACATAGACCAGCAAAACAAAAGGTGTCTGGCTAGAAGGCAGATAGGAATAAGAGAGAGAAAATCTCGAGAGAGTCTCCCCCCCCCCTTTTTTGGGGCAGGGTGTTGAAGACAGTATTTTGACAGAAGCATCATTGCCCATGGTGTATGCACTCATCGTAGTGTTGTTAAAAGGCTGCAAAAGCTGCTTGAGTGGAAATGACAAAAGATGTGTGCGTACTCCCAGGGCAATGATGCATCTCTTTCCACTTTCAACTAGGGATGAAATGGATATCTGCAATTCCACACCCCCCCCCCCCCAGCAGAAATTGTGTATTTGAATATGCTGGGAATCATTACCAAACAGGCACCGAAGGCTTTACACATCGTTTCATGGATTCATGGAATAGAGCACAAAGTGCAAATAGGTGCTTAGAGATTGTGCGAACTGGCGAATAGCTTTGAAAGGGACAGCGACTGAGTTTGATCCTGCATTTTGCTAATAGCCCGAAATGATTGTTCCAAAAACTCCCAAGCCCTCCGTGGTCTTAAGTGTCCTGTAGGAATGTTAAGTGTTCCCTTTCCAAATACATTACAGTGGTACCTCTGGTTGCGAACGGGATCCGTTCCGGAGCCCCGTTTGCAACCTGAAAGGAATGCAATTCACACCTGCGCGCATGGGGGTCACGATTCACTGCTTCTGCGCATGCACGTGACGTCATTTTGCATGTCTGCGCATGCGCGCACGGTGAAACCCAGAAGTAACTCTTTCCGGTACTTCCAGGTCGCCGCGGGATGCAACCTGAAAAGACGTAACCTGAATCAAACATAACAAGAGGTATGACTGTACTAGCAAGAGGTAGGGTACAGACATATCCTTGAAAACTTTCTATCCATTCATCTTTCTATTCCTGTGACTCAGTCATGAAGCTCACAGGGTGACCTGGGGCTGCACCATTGCTCAGCCTAGTCTACATTACAGGGTTGCAGTGAACTAAAACGTTAGGGGAGAACATTAGTTATGATGCATTCCTTGGAAGAAAGGGGGATTAACATGCAATAAACAGAAACAGATTTTCTCTCTCCCAAACTGCTGTATTGGGAGCCTTTTAAGGCACAACTACAAGAAAGGAGACTGCAGCTAAACACCAGGAAGAACTTTCTGGTGGCAAGAGCTGTTTGACAGTCAAGTGGACTTTTTCAGGAGATGGTGGACTCTCCTACCTGGAGGTTTTTAAGCAGAGGTTGGATGGCCATCTGTCATGGATGCTTCAGCTGTGCATTCCTGCATTGCAGGGGGTTGGACTAGATGACCCTCAAGATCCCTTCCAACTCTACAATTCTATGATTCTACAAGAGGGACTGTGAGCAACATCGTGGGATGGGTGTTTCTAAGACTAGGGTGAAACTGTGAAGCTCCCTTGTTATTTTTGCTGCTGGGTGCTGCATGCTGTCTAAGTAATTGTGTTATATTTTTAGTACTGAAGTGTGGTTTTTTGTTGTTAATTTTATTTTTGTGAAATTGTTTTTCTAGCACTAGTTTGAAATGCATCCCTGTTTCTTTGTTGCAAGCCACTTTGAGCGTGGTTTTTGTGTGGAAAAGTGGCAAACAAAAGTGTCCCTTGTCCTCTAGCAGAAATCACCCTGGAAGTTGTATCCTGCAATAATCTTCTATCTAAAACTTTCATGGTGCATAATAGAACTTTGGGGTGTGTGTCAATTTTTGCACCATGTTAGTGAAGAATCGCAAGTTGTTTCAGCCCAGTCCAATTAAAAAACTATAGTTTTTCCCCCACCACTGTGTCTGTAACAGAATGCAAAAGATTAATTTGTGTTGTACACATCTTAGATTTCAATGTTTTGTGAGTATATGACTAAAGAAACATGCTCCTCTTAAATCACCGTTCCCCTGTTACCAGGGCCGGATTTAGGTTTGATGAGGCCCTAAGCACCTGAAGGTAATGGAGACCTTTATATGTCCAACTGTCCTTTGTCAACAACAAATTGTCACTGTTTTATGTGTTGAATATATGCTATATGGTCATTTATGGACCTAATAGGTATCTCAAGCCATTTGCACATGCAGAATGTAGGCACCCTATATATAGAAATGAGCAAACCAGTTGAGATTTTAGGGAGCAGGCTAGCAGGCGGGGGCCATTACTTACATCATAGGAGACTACACAACACAACACAACACACTGTTGCTGTATGTAGGTTTTGTTTCTTTTTTTATCTTATATTTTGGAAATGTACATCCAGGTTTTTTCCCTTTAATTTTTTCTGGGGGGCCCCAAGGGAGTGGGGCCCTAAGCTATAGCTTGTTTAGCTTATGCGTAAATCCGGCACTGCCTGTTACCCTACTCCCAAGTAATCCAGTCTTAAAGCCAACCGTATTTACTAAGAAGTCTCATTGATTTCAATGGGTTTTGCATACAATGCATTTTGTTTAAAGCTTTTCCTCCAATGTGTTACTTCTTTTGGCTGCAAAAGCCCTTGTTTACTATTATCCCCCTTTTTTAACCACTGTCTTCTGTCCCTGCGTTTTCGACTAACGTGTGTGTGTGTGTGTGTACATTTGTATTTATTTCGAATAGACCTTAGCCAGAACAAGCTCTCAAAACAGCTATTAAAACTTTTAAAATTCATACATGCAAATTTTCAAGGTACAATAAAACCGGCACTTAAACAAATGAAGTACCAGAAGAGCAAAATGCGACAGAAGCAGTAAAACATGAAACTTGGCTCCAGCAGCACTTTAAAATTAGCATCAGGTACCAGTATTTAATGAAGATAAACACATTTCTAAAAGTAAAGCTCTTCACCACTGTGAGAAACCTGCTCTGACCAGATGAACCTCCCATAGAAAGGTGTCCCATAGATTGGGTGCCTGTACAGAACTAGGGTACAAGCTAGTTCCCTCCCTATCGATTTGTCCCCAAACCAAACTGAGGGCCACTGTAGCCAGGGATGGGCAAATATGCCATTATTTGCTCTCTCTCAGTTTCTCAGTTTCTCCACATTTCCACATAAGTTGGTGATTTTATTTTAAAAAGAGGCCAAGGCTTTATACAATATGATTTTCTACAAAATTATTTCCTAGTTATCCTGGGGTGAACGTGTGTTAGTTCATGAAGAAGACATTCCTTTTAAAATCATGTTTATTGATTTTCCAATAAAAACAGCCAATTAACATATCCATCATAATCCAATTAAAAACAATAAACTAAAATAAAAAACAACCTAAATACCGTCTAAATTATTAATTATAAAAAATTATCGGGGCTCCCCATAGTCTGGACCTTTGAAGTGTATCTCCCATATCTTCGATCCTGCCTCTCCTAAGAAGACATTTCTTTTGGGAAGGGTGTCTAGGTCAATTTTGTTAACAATTGTGCTGATGATAAATAGTATCTTAAGTGTTTTGCCATAGGTTCATCTTCTAAAAGACAGCACAAAACAGTGCATGCCTGCTCTGAAGGATGTCCCACTGAGCCCATTGGACATGATCCCAGGGAAGCACATATTACCTCGGGTTAAGAACATTGCTTCAGGATGAGAACAGAAAGCGTGCTCTGGCGGCGTGGCAGCAGCAGGAGGCCCCATTAGCTAAAGTGCTGCTTCAGGTTAAGAACAGTTTCAGGTTAAGAATGGACCTCCAGAACGAATTAAGTTCTTAACCCGAGGTACCACTGTACTTACATTATAGGAGCCTACACAGCACAAAACACTGTTGCTGTATGTAGGTTTTATTTTATTTGTTTCTTATCTTATACTTTGGAAATGTACATCCGGTTTTTTTCCCCTTTAAATTTTTTGGGGGCCCCCAAGAGAGTGGGGCCCTAAGCTACAGCTTGTCTAGCTTATACGTAAATCCGGCACTGGCCATCAATTCCACTGTACTTACTCGCAGCTTGAGCGTGCCACTGCCGTCAGTTGTTTTGAATTATTTGCCATGACATGATAAGATTTGGATTTGATATCCCACTTTAGCACTAGCCTAAGGAATCTCAAAGCGGCTACCAATCTCCTTTCCCTTCCTCCCCCACAACAAACACTCTGTGAGGTGAGTGAGGCTGAGAGACCAGATTACGAGTCCACCGCTCTTAACCACTACACCACAATGGCTCTGAAAGCACCCATCCTTAGGGGATGGATTGAGTGATGCAGAAGAGGCCTGTACCATTACTGCATCTGTAGCGAAAACGGGAGGGTTCTCTCCCCACCGTAGCCTCCCTTATGGGGCTTGTGTGGCTGTGGCTTATCACTTCCTGCAAGATCTCACAAATAGAACCTGAAATCTGCAGCTGCTTCTCCTGGATTCTCCAAGAGCGGCAGCGGGTGGGCAGGGCACCCAGAGCCACTGGAGAAGTGAGAAGCAACAGCATTAGTCAGATCTCATGAGAGTTTCATGAGATATTGCAATATGTCTCTGGAAGCTGCTGCCACATCTGCTTGCCAGTGTCGAAGCAAGCCAATTGGGCACCTGGGGCGGTGTTTGGGGGCCAGCCCCCTGCAGGGGCGGAACCAGCTGAGCTGCGGCAAGAAGCTCCGCGGGGCCTCCGAGGAGTCTACCTGCCTCCTCCCACCCAGCCGCCCTACAGCTGAGGGGGAGGCGGCGGGTGGACCGTTTGGGGCAGCGTGGAGCCTGTGGGTGAGGGGAGAGACTCCATCAGGCAAGGCCTCCTTCCACCTGCCTTGCTCTACCCTCTGCTTCTCAATGTGTACAGTGGTACCTCAGGTTAAGTACTTAATTTGTTCCGGAGGTCCGTTCTTAACCTGAAACTGTTCTTAACCTGAAGCACCACTTTAACTAATGGGGCCTCCTGCTGCTGCCGCGCCGCCGGAGCACGATTTCTCTTCTCATCCTGAACAAAGTTCTTAACCCGAGGTACTATTTCTGGATTAGCGGAGTCTGTAACCTGAAGTGTATGTAACCCGAGGTACCACTGTATTGTATTGTTTTATGTACTGTGGCATTATTTTATTGATTATAGTTTATAGCCATTGTTTTATTGATTATAGTTTAGGTATTATTGTAACTGTTTAGTTTAGATATTATTGTAACTGTTATTGTAACTGTTGAGTGGATTTCTGTTCAACTTCTTTATGTTGATATTATTATTTTATACTATTCTAACTGATTGTTGAATGTTACTTTTTTGATGTAGGATGCCTATTTTAAAGTTATGCTTTATCACATTTTTGTATTGCATTAGATTGTTATAAGATGTACATTTTTTGTTTCTTCAGCTTGTAAACTGCCTTGAGTACTGTAAGATAGAAAGGTGGTATACAAATTAAAAATGATGATGATGATGGGCACCCAAGCCACTGCGTCACTCCCAGGAGAGATGCGTGACTCGGGCGTGCTGCAGGCCCCGCAGTGAGTGCTGCCCAGCATTTTGCCACCCCCCTCAGTGGTGACACCCGGGGCGGCCCGCCCCTATCACACCCACTTCCTGCACCCCTGCTCCTTGCTTCTGCAGCAGCACTGTGCAGGATGCCAATGGAAGCACCATCCCTTCGGAGTCCACCGCCTGAGGCAGCTGCTTCAGTCCACCTCATGGATGGGCTGGCCCTGACTCCATGACCTTTGAATGTTTTTCTTTGTCAGAGGGGGGAGGAGAGAGTTATTGTACATCCTAACCAGTTTTGTACACTGCCTTTGGAGGGTTTTCCTAGAATGGCATAAACTCTTGCAGCAGGTTACTATGTCAGAAGATCCGGTCATCTAAGCCTGCCTTCTTAAATGGAGCCCATTGCTATGAAGCAATCAATGTGATCCACAGCTCAGCTAATGGCTGCTATCCTTCCAGCCTCACAGTGACCTGTCTGGACATGCCAACTGTCACCACTGTTTCATTTACTGGCCAGGCGGCAAAGGCGAGTCAATACTTTGCTCCCAAAACATTTCGACATAGCTTTACTGTGCACGCCTATGCATGTTTACTCGGAAATCAGTTCCATTGTGGCCAAGAGGGCTAAACTCCCTAGTGAGTAGGTTTAGAACTGCAGCTTCAGAGTACTGCTTTTATCTGCTAACTCAGGCTTCACCTATAGACTTTCACGTCAAAACATTTCAGCACGATGCAAAATACAGCTGAGACTAAGCTGTGTGATTTGGGAAGAAATGCATTAGTTTGCGAGCAGAATGCAGTTTCTCTAACTGTATGTTTCCTAGTGAATAACATGTCCCGTTAAAGATGATCATTGGCTGGAAGCAGAAGTCACCATTGATTTGACTGAGCGGGCTAGAAGAAGCCACGAGTTTTCCATTTCAATTAAACGCTTGTTGGGAATGCAGAAAGGCAGACGGCTAATCTATCGCTCTGTAGCAGATCAAATGAAGGCAGGATGACATCTCCAAAGTAAGTTTGCAAAGCGGTGCTTATAACCTCTTTAAAGTTTAAATTGTGCCGTCATGTTGTTGTAGTATATCTTACGCTCGCTGCTTTGTGGAGATACGTTCCAAAATAGGAAGCATTTTAAAAATTCAAATAAATAAATATAAACAAATTGCCTGATATTCAAGTCTACAACAAAATTCATGACTAAATTAAACATAATGAAGTCCTCTGAACAACAACAAAAAATCAAGACATAGTCTGCATATGTACTTGAACTTGAAAGCACATTCACAGCACATTTCTCGCTGCAAATTCTGGACACAGGCATTGGTAAGGGTTGATGAGAATTGTAACTGTGAGGGGTAAAATACAGAATTCCCTGAGGGGAAGAATATGGTTTGAATGTACTTTAATGATACAGTGTGTACAAAACCAAAGAGTGTATTCACATGGATTCAAAATTAACCAACCTCTAGATTAGGGTTGCCAACATTCTTCCTCCCCCCCCCCCCCTTTTAACTAGCCTGGCCTGTTTCTCTGGTATCAGTCAGGTTGCAGACAAGATGCTTTGCTTTCAGTGAAGAAGCTGGTCCCCCTGTCTCTATTTATGTGTTTGCTGGTATGGCAGAGGCAGGCCCAGTGGAATATACAGTGGTACCTCAGGTTACAGATGCTTCAGGTTATAGACTCCACTAACCCAGAAATAGTGTTGTTGTTGTTTAGTTGTTTAGTCGTGTTCGACTCTTCGTGACCCCACGGACCAGAGCACACCAGGCACTCCTGTCTTCTACTGCCTCCTGCAGTTTAGTCAAACTCATGCTGGTAGCTTCGAAGACACTATCCAACCATCTCGTCCTCTGTCATCCCCTTCTCCTTGTGCCCTCCATCTTTCCCAACATCAGGGTCTTTTCCAGGGAGCCTTCTCTTCTCACGAGGTGGCCAAAGTATTGGAGCCTCAGCTTCAGGATCTGTCCTTCCAGTGAGCACTCAGGGCTGATTTCCTTAAGAATGGATAGGTTTGATCTTCTTGCAGTCCATGGGACTCTCAAGAGTCTCCTCCAGCACCATAATTCAAAAGCATCAATTCTTCGGTGATCAGCCTTCTTTATAGTCCAGCTCTCACTTCCGTACATCACTACTGAGAAAACCATAGCTTTAAATATACTTTGTTGGCAAGGTGATGTCTCTGCTTTTTAAGATGCTGTCTAGGTTTGTCATTGCTTTTCTCCCAAGAAGCTGGCGTCTTTTAATTTTTAATTTCTATTTGCCAGGAGGTGATGGGAAGAACTTTGCTTCAGGATGAAAACAGAAATTGCATGGCAGCGGCACGGTATCAGCAGGAGGCCCCATTAGCTAAACCTGGTACCTCAGGTTAAGAACAGTTTCAGGTTAAGAATGGACCTGCAGAACAAATTAAGTTCTTAACCCGAGGTACCACTGTACAGGAGTCCATTTGCATGCTGCGTGCACCCAGTTTAAGGAGGTGGTGCAGATACTGAGCACCCAGTCTGAGGCAGCTAATGGAGTTCTTTGTGATACTGGGCCCAGTGTGGCCCTAGCCCATCTCAGCCTATCAAATGCTGAGATAAGCCAACTACTACCAAAGTCCCAGGAAAGCAGATGGTGCTGTGCATGACTGTGACAATGGCCTGGCCTGCCTGCTGAGTAATGATTTTCATACATACATTCTTTGGCTTGTTACCACTGTGTGATGTTAAAACATAATTGTGCTTGAGGCTTGTTCAGGTACTATGACACTTGAACAGTGGTGCTTAATTTCCCAGTGTCATTCAAACATATAAATGCCTTTGTATAAATACATATACAAATTTAATAAATAAATAATAATAATGGCTACAATTAACAAGATCACACGGAAGAGCTAATCTCTTCACTGGAGGCTTAATTTGGTCTGGTCTGAATGACGGTGGAAGCAGACGGCTTCCTGATTCATGGACTAACGTTATGTGCTTTGAACATGTTGCACATTTAAGATAAGGTTTTGGTCAACATTATAGAGCCTAAAAAATGAGGAAGTCTTTGAGAAGAGGGACAGACTTTAGTAATTTGGAGTTTCCATTTTCTTGTTTCCAAAGCAATAATGGAACATAAAGCAGAAAAATGACCGTTCCTTCTGGATTTTCCTTGTCAGCAGATGCCAAAAATCACATTTTCACTGTTCTGGGTGCATTGAAGTTGATTGGGTTAGCAATCCTGCCAGAAGTTGTCACATTCAGGAAGTTCATAACCCGCCTGGTTGTAATGATACTTTTAATCTTTTCTGATGCTCTTCCAGCCTTCTATCCATTTCTTTGCTACCTCTCCAGTTTGGTCATTTCTTGAGAGGCAACTGATTTGAGCCACAAAGGAAATGTTGCGATTCACTGGGTGTTGATCCAGGGAATCCAGGGGAAAGACTATATGCCTTTTTGAGAACTTGCTATATTGTTTGTAAGGACTTCTAGCCAAGAACCCCAGCCAAGGACTGCAGTGCTAAGAGAGAAGGAGAAAGACTAAGGAAGTTAGAGAACATAACACCAAGCATTTCTATATAGCCTTTGCAAATGTTCAGAGCACTTCACTTTTTGATTGATTCGAAATTTCACTTCATGCAAAGTCAGATGATAACTCCAGCCAAGGGCAGTAGGAAGGAAATGAGATGGAAAACTGCCCACAAACACCTACAATTGATACATTTTCATCTTTTGTACTGTTCCTCTTTTGCACTTAATACCCCAACTCTAGCTTCATGTCTAGAGTCGAGAGAGTTCTCCATATTTCCATATCTGTTTGCCTTTTTAAAAAAAGTTCTCATGAAAATTCATCAGGGTTTTGGTTTTTTTGGCAGGAATCTCTCCTAATATAAACATTTTTGCAAAGCAATTCTTCTTAATACTATGCATTTATATACATTTTTTCACTAATATATGCATTTTTGCCAACAGTATATGCATTTGTATTCCAGTACAGTGGTAGCTCTGGATGCGAACGGGATCCATTCCAGAGCCCCGTTCACATCCTGAGTAGAACGTAACACACGACTGCGCATCTGTGGGTGCGCGGGTTGTGTTTCGCCTCTTCCGCGCATGCATGTGATGTCATTTTGAGCGTCTGCACATGCGTGAGCGGTGAAACCCAGAAGTAACGTGTTCCGTTACTTCTGGGTCACCACGGAGCGTAACTTGAAAACGCTCAACCTGAAGCATATCCAACCCGTATGACTGTATATACAGCTTAATTGGCTGGAGAACTGCATTGCAAAATTCAGATAAGTGCGATTTTCCAAGGGTGACTGTGTTCAGATATTAGATGAATTAGTAGAGTCACCTCTAATTGTGAACTGAATTGATTTCCCTTCCCCCTTTTCCTGTTCCTGCTACACCACAGGTGCACACACAAAACAAAAGTTCTTTGCTGAGCTTGCATTCTTTACAAATCTTCACAAATCTTTGGTTTCCCTGTAGAATGCTTGCAGGCCTGTAAAAATGAGATATGTGATCTGGCATGATATGGAATAAAGTTTTATTGAGAGTGGCATCTTTAAAATGAAACTAATGTAACCTGAATTGTACAGTGAAGCCTTTATGCAAGTTAAAACTGGGACAAGGGTGGCGATGTGGTCTAAACCACAGAGCCTCTTGGACTTGCTGGTCAGAAGGTTGGCAGTTCGAATCCCTATGACGGGGTGAGCTCCTGTTGCTCTGTCCCAGCTCCTGCCAACCTAACAGTTTGGAAGCATGCCAGTGCAAGTAGATAAATAGGTACCACTGGAGCGGGAAGGTAAACAGCGTTTCTGTGTGCTCTTGCTTCCGTCATGGTGTTCCATTGCACCAGTAGCAGTTTAGTCCTGCTGGCCACATGACCTGGTCAGCTGTCTGTGGTCGGCTGCTTCTGCCTAAAAGTGAGCGCCGCAACCCCATAGTCACCTTTGACTGACAGGGGTCCTTTACCTTTTACCTTACCTTGCTACAGCACCCCCAAAATAAAAGAATAATTCCAGTTAGATGAAAAGAGAAATGAATTTCTAGCAACACAGGCTGTTCTTAGACAGGAGACTTTGGTATTGCGTATGTTTGTACATGTATTTAATGTGAAAAATGGGATTGTGCACTTGATTCGGCCAAACCCCAAACCAAATTCAAATGGAATCCAGGAAAACCTGGGGCTGTATGAGCTTTTAAGCTCTCTATGTTACTTACCAGGCAAGGCCCACTCAGCTTGTCGGCTCTGGGATGCTTTCGCTAGATCTCACTGGGCCCTCCCCGGGCTTCCAGAGCTGGTGCGCTGAGAGCGCCAGGCCCAGTAAGCAAAGCGGAAAGCTTGAAATCACGTTTTGCACCAGGAAAAGACCTTGAGGGTATTTAATTTGTGAAATTGCAACTGGCTGGCCTTCAACCGCACAAGGTTGAAATTGCACAAGTTAAATGCGCATAAGATACGATCACACTCAGTCCCCTGGAAAACATTCAGTGAAATGGTTTTCCCAGTTTCCTCATCTGTAAATTTTGAACACATCTATAGATCCAGTTGTAACATTGCTTAATATTATTTTAATATATTTGAAGGAAGGCATGTTCATAGCTTGTACTCCTTCTGGTTCTCTCTTAGCTAATTGCTTCCTTCATCCACCAATCTGAACTAACAACAGAGTTTCATTCACCATTAAAAGTGAAATTCTAAATGAGTCTACTCAGAAGAAAGCTCAGTTGATTTCAATGGGGCTTATTCCCAGTGGATATAAGATTACAGCCTAAGTGAGCTGATTTTTTTAAATAAAAAAATGCTTATTTTATTGGTTAGCACTTCCTGGGTTATTGGATAAATTCATCTTCTGCTGTAAATATTTGGTGAAATGCCTGTCTCTCAATTTTATCACCCACAAACTGTATGAAGAATTGTAGGGCATTATTTCAACCCAAACCCCGGGGTGGAGGGGAAGTTTTAATTTCGGGACTGAGCCTTCCCTTCTCCGCCACAAGACCTCTTGCGTTCAGAAATATTCAAGGACATAAATCTATTATGGCAGATGGGAACTCATCAGCTCAGCAATGTACAGCTCCTTCTCAGTAATTATGCATGATAAACATCCTGATTTATTATAAGACGGCTCATTCAACGGCATGATCTCTTCACGGGGACACGCTACCAGCTTACTGATCGAACCAGCCTGTTCCCAGCTTTCCGAAGGTGCTATTTTCAAAACACACATGCTTCGTTCCCTTCAAGATGCTTGATAGGGCTGTATTTTGAATACTGAGAACATCATTTACATTCAATTAAAACTTTCAGCCTCTTCCTCTAGATACAAGCTTGAAGCTCCCAGTAAGCACTCACTTTGCATGTAAGATTGGAGAAGTGTCATTAAGTCCCACCATCTTGCCCCATCCTGCCTCCCACACCACCAAGTGTGGATGATCTGAAAGTGCCAGAATCACAAAGATTATATTTTATTTCCTTTGGGATCTTTCCCCCCTCATTCTAAAGCTATATTTGATGGCTCCTGGCACATAAGGGTCTTCCTTCATGAGACACTCACATCCATTTCTGTAATATTTCATTCAAAGCTAATTGCTGCAGGGCAATAGCATGAAATGCAGATTAAGTTTAAATCATACAAGGAGCATTCAATAATTCAGGTGAATTTTAAAAAATGGCATTCCATGAAAATCTATATTCACATGAATATCAGGAAAGTGGAGCCACTTAGGGGTGAATCAGAGCAGGGAAATCATTGATTTCCCAGCCTCAGCTGCCCACTCCAAACATGGTGCTTCTATAGCCACCACCACCAACAAAAAGGGTCAGGACCCATTAAGTGATGCCTACAGCCAACCCCCTCTACCATAAGTCACGCTGAGGGCCTTCTGGCGGTTCCCTCACTGCGAGAAGCCAAGTTACAGGGAACCAGGCAGAGGGCCCTTCTTGGTGGTGGCACCTGCCCTGTGGAATGCCCTCCCATCAGATGTCAAAGAGAACAACAACTACCAGACTTTTAGAAGACATCTGAAAGCAGCCCTGTTTAGGGAAGCTTTCAATGTTTGATGCATTACTGTATTTTAATATTTTGTTGGAAGCCGCCAGAATGGCTGGGGAATTATTATTATTATTATTATTGGGATAAAATTCAGAGTTGCCACTAGTTTTCATCTAAAGCGGAACTTGAGGCAAATTTGTAGAATACTGGCCAGCAGAACCATATCTAAGAATTTTTTTGGGGGGGGAGGAATAATAGCAAATAAATATCAGGAACGGTCCTTAGGAAAGTGTTACACTTCTCTCGAGGTTCTTAACCATGGGTCTCATCAGAGGAAAAGGCAGGGTATGACATTAGAAACACATTACAAAGCATGAATGATCGAAACATGTTAAAAAGCATACTGACAGACAGACTAATAGTAGAATAATCATCATAATAACAATCTTCTCCCCTGTACTTTTATAGGCTCTCTATGGAGAGCATTCCACAATTGGGGAGCCACCACTGAAATAATAATAATAATAATAATAATAATAATAATAATAATAATAATAATAAT
>JAXCMG010000073.1:2132911-2150308 GCA_034642415.1 Podarcis siculus | reverse complement strand
ATAATAATAATAATAATAATAATAATAATAATAATAATAATAATAATTTATTGTTTGTACCCCGCCCATCTGGCTGGGCTTCCCCAGCCACTCTGGGCGGTTTCCAAAAAAATATTAAAATCCTCTAATACATTAAATATTAAAAGCTTCCCTAAATAGGGCTGCCTTCAGATGTCTTCTAAAAGTCTGGTAGTTGTTGTTCTCTTTGACATCTGGTGGGAGGGCGTTCCACAAGTAGGGCGCCACTACTGAGAAGGCCCTCTGCCTGGTTCCCTGTAACTTGGCTTCTAGCAGTGAGGGAACCGCCAGAAGGCCCTCGGCGCTGGATCTCAGTGTCCGGGCAGAACGATGGGGGTGGAGACACTCCTTCAGGTATAGTAAAGGTCCATTCGCTTTTTGCCACCCTCCGAACCTCTCTGGGAGGGGGCAAATAGAGTTGTCATGGGGAGGGCTTGTAGGCTAATCGGGTCCAACCTGCTGTTTGATGCAGGAAATCCAGAGCTAGAGATGTCTACTTAAAGGCCTCCAGGAAGGAGGAGGCCACAAACCGCTTGGCAATTGGCTCCATTGCCAAACTGCTCTCACAGTTAAGAAACATCTCCTAACGTTCAACCGAAACCTACTCTCATGTAACTTAAGCTGACTATATTGAATTGTGCCTTCTGGGGCAGCCCTTTGCTTTCCAGACTTTGCCCTCCATTCTTGCAACACTTTGGCTATGCACGGGTCTCGCCTGAATCTGACAACTTGCCCTGTATCACACTGGAACAAAAGTAGCTTTTCTCCAGTAAAGTTGTTTTATGATTAAATATTTTTGTTCTTGTCAGTTTCCTTTAGTCTATAGCAGGGGTCAGCAAACTTACCGCGCCTTGGGCCGGTGTCTCCAGCGCCGATTGTGTGGCGGGCCGGAGGGCAGGGGAGCGCGTGCCCATAAGCCTGCGCACACGCTATTTCTGGTGCACTTCCTGGTCAGAGGAGCACCAGAATTAGCTTGTGCGCATGTGCACAGGCCTCCTCTGACCTGGATGTGCACCAGAAATAACGCTTGTGCATGTGTAAATAATACTGGCGCATGCGCACAAGCTATTTCCAGTGCTCCTCCGACCCGGAGGTGGGCAGCCGCGCACTGCAGCCGCAGTAAGAGTGGGTGGCGGGGGTCACCGCAGGCCGGATAAATGAGTCCCTCAGGCCTTATCTGGCCCACGGGCCTTAGTTTGGGGACCCCTGGTCTATAGGTTGGTCTCTGGAAATCTCTCACTGTATTCCGGTTAGCAGAACATCGTCATCCTTTTCTCTTGATCTAATGAAGCTGTCTTATCCTGCATTAGACCATTGGTCCATCTGCCTCTGTTTTTGTCTATGCGCACTGGTGGCAGCTCTCCAGATTCTCTGACAGGGACTGTACCTAGCCCTGGCTGGAGATGCTCAGGATTTAACCTGGCTTTCTGTGGGAAAAGCATATGCTCCTCAGTTTCCTTTATGTAGTTGCAAGTAGAGCTTCTTTGGTTTCCTTTCCGTCTACATTTCTGTTCAGTCGCCTCTTCATTTCTGAGTCCTTCATTTCTTACAATGTGCTCTGCCGTACCGGATTGCCCATGACAACTCTGGGAGGAATGATTACGTACAAAGAAAAATTGGAGTTTGTATGGTGGGGAATGGAAAATCAATAGCAAGACATCCTTTTGGTATGAATTGGAAGAAGAAAGTTAAGATATAATTCTACTTTACGAGAAAAGTCAACATTGAACATTCTCATTATGCTTGGCCGGGTCAAAGCTCTGCTCCTCACCCTGTGACTCCTTAGTTTAATTTAATAGCTGTTTCTCAGCCAAGGTAGAAAGGGAAATACGCTGGAGGAGGCAAGACAAAAATAACCACGCTGAAAGGTTTTCTAATCTAGATGTATTGGACGAGGGACACAGAGAATTAGCAAAAATCCAATGCGATGGATGCATTTTGGTGTTGATAGCATTGTGCAATTTCTCCTCTCCGCAAGGGCTTAAGAGGAGAGAATTACTGAGTGGGAGGAAGGGAGGGAGGAAACTTGCTGATCACAGCACTTACATTAATCTCATTTAGAGGCTGAATTGCCCTGAACAATATTACAGTGGGCTAAGAAATGGTCATTACAGGAAGGTGAGGGTGGCAGCGAGTGCACAAGGAACCTCAACTTCAGTTCGCTGGGGGAAAGGAATAAAATTAGTCTCATTATGTATGACTGATCGCGTGCACACACACACACACACACACACACACACTGTGCCAGAGGGGCAGTCTCAAGCCAGATTTCCAGTAGTCAGGATCCCAAGAGGTCATCTCCTAGGTCTCCTTTGATAAGGTTTTTCGAGGCCTGGAAGACCAAGCTCTGTTGTCCAAGACCACCATCTAGACTACAGTACTAGCCTGGAAGAACCTAGGACCAGCCCCTATCTACCTGTCTCAGAGCTTGTTCTCAGTCTGAACAACACCGTGTCTGGTGTGTGAGGACACTATCTGGGTGCATGTCCTTGGTGGTTGCTGTGGGATCTCAACAGCTGCCTAGTTTTGATCTTGCTGTGGCTTCCGTCCCTTCTGATTTTCTGCTGCTTCCAGCTCTTGGGCTTTGTTTGATTTTGACTCCCTACCTGACTCTGCCCTGCTCACCTACCCCCCAATCTTTGTTTGCTGCTCTAGAACTCAACTCCTGCCTGTTGGGGTCTATGTACCCACTTGTGGCTGAACTGAGCTGACAACCAACTCGCCTGGGTGCTAGACGCTGATTTATTGGTGCCTGACCCTTGCTGGGACTTCACAGTGTCCCTCACCTCCTCGTCGTCTTTTTCAGTCTCTCACTTCCACATGGACCCATTTCCACAGCAAACTGATGCTTAGGGCTGCATCATTCATTTTTCGATGGCATGACTGACTCGTCAAGAAGTAAACATGGCTGAGACAGATGCAATCTCCACTACACAGCAGTCCTGAATTTGGAACAGTCCTATTTGGAACCACAATGGCTTTTCCAGGACTGGGGGTCAGGGAATGGGCAGAGGAGGAATGGTGGAGACTGCCTCCCCAGCCTGACCCTTCCAGAGGAGAAGAAGAAGACAGTTCAGAATTACAACAGGGGTTTGAGGGAGGTCACAGCTCAGAGGCAGATGAGGGAGAAAGCTGGGAAATAATGGGAGAGGAGGAGGAGGAGGAGGAGGAAGCACCAGGAGGGCAACAGCTGATGGACACAGTGTCTTTAGAAAGCATTCCAGACCTACCCCTCTCCCAGAACCCGGTGAGCCTTGAAAGTAGTAGAGCAAAGAGCTCAGAAACAGAGGACCCTCAGTGCCACCGTGGGAGGAGATGATGACAATGAGGAAGTGGGAGAAAAGGGGGTGGAGAGTCACTTGGGACAATGCCATGATCCCAAGAGGCTGTGTTTCGCGCCTCTATCTGTAAATATTGAATAAAAAGCAGGTGGTGATAACTTTTCTTTGTCTTGTACGTTCCTGGCAACCGGCCGTGGGAGTTGCTTACTGCTGCTTGACACGGAGCAAGGAGAGATAGTTGAGGTGGAGAGAATTATGTAGGCGGAAGGAGAGATCTACCAGGATCTCAATCACCTGCCTCACAGAAGAGAATCTTGGGTCAGCAGTATTTATGGTGACCATGTGTCCTACTACTTAATAAAGGACAATCCTCTATACAGGGGTGGTCAGTTGGGGTGGGGGCACCATCTCCTATGTTGCAGCTGCTTACCAGGAGGTAAGTCGGAGTGGTGATGTAATAGCAAGGTCTACATGATGCACAGGCATGAGCACCAGATTAGCTCCACCAATGTGTTTGCACCACACCAGCCTTGCTGCCTCACCTCTCTACCTCCTCATAAGCAGCAGCAACATTATCTAAAGATAAAGAACCACCAACTGTTATAACCTGGATAGCTGACTGAGCAGGCACACAGGTTACTTGCTCACAGTCTTCCCTCACTGTGGCGAAAGGTATTGTATTTCTATTTAAATTATAATAATTATTTCCTATTTGCATCATAAATCAGTGCGTGCAAATTTTAGGCAAATCTGTGCCCCCTTTCTTTGATGATGACCAATTCAATTGGGTTAAGAACTAATTCCTGGCAATCTTTTTCTACCGCATCTCTAATATAATCAAACATGAGAATTCTAGGTTTAAGGGATACTGTATAGCGTGAATTCCGCAACTTCCTTCAGACACCCCACTTTCCTCCCTGAACTTCATTTTTATTACGCCTTTATTTCATCCTTCTTGTTTTTCATTTCCACTCACTTCTGCATTGTTGCTTCCCAACTGCCAAGGCTGACAGAAGAGTCCAGAGAAATCCCTGAGCATTCCCTCAGGACTGTATCCCCTTGACAATCCAGTCTCCACCAGGCCTGTGAACAATTGCAAACTCCCCACAAACACTCATTGGTGAGTCACGAGCTGACACAAATGGACACTCTGAAGATCTGTGCTATTTAGAAGAACTTTCTGCAGAATTTCAGAGAGGGGAGGGAGAGGGGACAATCTCTTTGCTATATATTCGTGCTATCACGTGCTATCACAGCTTTGAATCCCTGCAACGGGGTGAGCTCCTGTTGCTCGGTCCCTGCTCCTGCCCACCTAGCAGTTCGAAAGCACATCAAAGTGCAAGTAGATAAATAGGTACTGCTCCAGTGGGAAGGTAAACGGTGTTTCCGTGCGCTGCTCTGGTTCGCCAGAAGTGGCTTTGTCATGCTGGCCACATGACCCAGAAGCTGTCTGCAGACAAACTCCAGCTCCCTCAGCTACTAAAATGAGATGAGCGCCGCAACCCCAGAGTCGTCCGCGACTGGACTTAACGGTCAGGGGTCCCTTTACCGTCATCACCACTAAACAGGTGGCATCAAAATGAAATAGAACCAGGGTGGATCAGTAGTGGTCCTTGTGGTCAGACAGAACATGACATGGAAGCTCACAGCAGCCTATAGTTTGGCTCATGCACTTGATTAAGAAGTTGGCAAGACCATTGTGGCATGCTGGGATCGCCTCCACTTTGACCCTTACACTCTTGTGTTGAGAGACCAGGCCACCTGACTCTGGGTTACAATAAGGTAGAAATTAATAAGGACTGAAGACGCTTAACTGAAGAGTTTATGAAACCCTCAGCAGGCTTCTTTCTGCCAGATACAAATGCCACTGTGGCATAAATTAAATTAGGGATAAGGGCATATCTGAGTGAGCAGAACAATACGTGTTTACTTCAGGTTCCCTGAAAAACCAGAAATCAACATCAAGCACAGCAGATAGTCAAGATGGGACTCTCAAGACACATCTTAAAGGGAATTTCTAACCTTTTTGAATCTTCCTGTCTTCTAAAAGACTCTTACACTTCTTTATTCCCAACTACATCACCATCCCTGTCCCTCTTTCCATCCACATCTAGGAGACCACAAATCCTAGACAATGCAACCCCTTCTGCTATCTACTGGACACCACATGTCAAAGAACATCTCAATGCAACATTGGATCAAAATGATAATTAAAGAATTCTGTTGCCTCGTTGTGATTCAAGAAGAGCTTCCACCCTTTTTCTTTTTTCCATTAGTATTAATAGATTTTCCTTTTTAAAGAGGGTGATTGTGTGTGGGGTTTTTTTAAGTCTTTCAGGTTATGAATGTATTATGGTATTAAATATTCCTGTGATTTAATGTCTATGTGTTGCACCACATTAATCAATTCAAGATTGAAGCTTTCTTCCACTTTGTGGTAATAAATAAATGCTTCTCTGATTCCACTTGGATTCTTCTTGAGGATGTGAATTTCTGGGTTTAAACTACCTTCTTGGCACAGCATAAAGTTGACTTTCATTGAAGATACCACCTCTCTAGTAAATGCACACACATGCAGGTTCTTAGAGACAGGTGTAGCAAGAGCCATGGAACCAGGAGCTCAACACCAGTGGCACTGTATCCTATCTGGAGTAGGACAAACTAAGGGCTATGTGGATGTACCAGACCTCCTGCTGTGAGGGGAGAGACTCCATCAGGCAAGGTCTCTTTTCACCTGCCTTGCCCCACCCTCTGACCTCCCTCCCGGCGCGGAGCCCACCGCCCACTGCCGCTGCCCAGTGAACCCATACCTGGCGTATAAGTCGACCCCCGACTTTTTAGAGGATTTTCTGGGGTTAAAAAGTCATCTTATACACCAGAATCTACAGTACTGTGGCTTGCCATTGTTTTATTGATTATAGTTTAGAAATTATTTATTGTAACTGTTGAGCGGATTTCTGTTTAACTTTTATATGTTATTATTATTTAATACTATTCTAATGATTGTTGAATGTTACTTTTTTGATGTAGGTTGCCTATTTTAAAGTTTTAAAGTTTTATTATCACATTTTTGTATTGCATTAGATTCTTATAAGATGTACATTTTTTGTTTCTTCAGCTTGTAAACTGCCTTGAGTATTGTAAGATAGAAAGATGGTACAGTGGTACCTTGGGTTAAGAACTTAATTCATTCCGAAGGTCTGTTCTTAACCTGAAACTGTTCTTAACTTGAAGCACCACTTTAGCTAATGGGGCCTCCCGCTGCTGCCGCACCACCGGAGCACAATTTCTGTTCTCATCCTGAAGCAAAGTTCTTAACCCAAGGTACTATTTCTGCGTTAGCAGAGTCTGTAACCTGAAGCGTATGTAACCTGAAGCATATGTAACCCAAGGTACCACTGTATACAAATTAAAAAATGATGATGATGGCATATTAATGCAGCCCTGATCTTTCCATTTTGCCCCATGTAAGTAAGCTGCATTTGGGAGGATGGGTCTGCCCCACTACACAGGCCATTACTGGGGTAGATACTGCAGCCTCCCCCAATCTGGCACCCTCTAGATTTGGACTACATATCCCATCAGCCCTGACCATTGGCCATGCTGGTTGGGCCTCATCAGAGTTACACTCCAAAATATCTGGAAGTTGCCAGCTTGGGGAAGGCTAGGGTAGAGTCTTGGTCCTGGGTCAGGGAAAAGCTAGAACTGTGTTTTCAGCCATGAAGCCCATTCAGAGGCCTTCAGAATGTTGTACTTTTAAAGTGCAACCTGTGTTACAGCACTGTTGTGACTAATTTAAACCCCATTGATTTAATGGGATTTAAGCACTGTGAGTTTTATCCGAACCGGGGTCAGTTACTAAATCTACCTGACCATGTGCTGCTCAGTCACCAGCTTCAGAACAGAATCATACATAGAGTGTTGAAGCTGTTGGGACTCGATTAGACGCTAAGAGAGGATATATTTATTAGATATTATCCTTCCTTCCTCACATTAGTGAGTTCAGCAGTGTGCATCCCTTTGCATCTTAAAAGGGAGTTGGATTGGCTGCTTTTAGTAATCCAGGATGCTTTATGGCAGACTGGATTTTCCTGGTATTACCTGCCTTTTCTCCCAGTCAAAATAATACCGTATTGGCCCGAATATAAGCCACATTTCCCCCCCAAATTCCAATCATGAAAAGTTATAGTGAGGCTTATATTTGTGACCTTACGGCACCACAAAGTGGTGCAGCTACCCCCCCCCCCAGGAAGTAGTCCAGGATTGTGGGGCAACAGTACCCAGCCTGCCCACCACTCCCAAGCCTCCCTCAAGCCACCGAATTTTAAAGGTGCAGCTTATTTGTGGGTGCGGCTTATATTTGGGCCAATACGGTAACTGCACACAAACAGTTTAGTTAGAAAGTAAAAATAACATTTACTCAGTTTACGTCTTCAAGAATAACAGATACAGCAGCATGATGTAGGCAGGTTGAAAATGCTGATTAAGTTACTGTGACGTTAACATGAGAGTGCTGGAGGTGAAATAGTTAAACAGGTTACCCAATCAGGACGCAGGGGGTGGAGTCAGAGGGACTATAAAACCAACTCTGGGAGGGGCAAAGGGGGGAGTTCCTTGGGAGTTGGGTGTTTGGTTGGAGTGGGAGTGAATTGGGATAGAGTCTGTGGGGAGGTTGAGTTAGTGTAGCGAAATAAGCTGAGTCAGGAACAGTTAGGAGCTAGGAAGACAAGTAAATATCTGAGAGGTGGTTTAGTGAGTGAGAGCAGGTAGCAGAAGTTCTAGGTCTGGATAGGCACCCCATGAATGTAATTGACCAATACCATTTATGAATCCACATGCTTGTTAAACTGCAATAAATAAGTAAAAGTTTTTGTTCTAATTTAACCCTGACTGGACTCAGTATTGTACCAGGTAGGGCCTGGGTGGTGGCAGCGAGAAATAAAGTGGTGGCACAGGGATCAATAGACGGTGAAACGTCCGGGGACCCTGTGTGGTAGCCACAGTTACTGACAGATACTAAAGTCTAGCTTAAAAATGGCGTCTGAGCTGGAGCTCAGACATACAGAAGCTCTGACATGGTGGAAACAAGAGTTTGCCCAGGCAGGGTGGCGCGTATTAAGTTATGCCTCTCACTGTCAGAACACAAAAGGGAAGTGATCTCACAGAGTCCTTTTAATAAGTACCACAGGAAAAGCCTATGAGCATCAGCCCCTATTATGTGCCTATCTGGCAACACATGAATTGTTGATTTGACTGCAGTAAATATCCCATGGAAGCTGGAACGGGGAGAGGTTCAAAGGCCAGCTCAGTTCACTGGGGATCTCGTTGATCTGACGGCAAAATGAGAAGGGGTGTGTGTGCTGTCTTCAGCACCTTGGACGAAGGTGGGGAGATAAAAATGGAGTCAGTAATAATACAGTTGTACCTTGGAAGTCGTGTTCTCGAAGCTACCAGCATGAGTTTGTCCAAACTGTGGGAGGCAGTGGAAGACAGAAGTGCCTGGCGTGCTCTGGGCTATGGGGTCACGAAGAGTCAGACACGACTAAATGACTAAACAACAACAACACCTTGGAAGTCGAAAGGAATCCATTCCGGAAGTCCGTTCAACTTCCAAAACGTTCGGAAACCAAAGTGCGGCTTCTGATTGGCTGCAGGAAGCTCCTGTAGCCAACCGGAAGCCTCGGAAGCCCCGTCGGACTTTCGGCTCCCAAAAATAGTTTGCAAACCGGAACAGTCACTCCCGGGTGTGCGGCTTTCGGGAGTCAAAACGTCTGAGTACCAAGGTGTTTGGGATCCAAGGTATGACTGTATCTCAGTACATTTTCCAGGTTGGTCTTAGCAATCATAAAAGCCAGAAATCTGTTTTTTAACCAGCAACAACAAAATAAGATGAGTTTCTTAAGTTACCGAATTCTGGGCAAGATTCCAAATTCTATACTTGTATGGTGTGGTGTTCTAGATTTACCAACACACCCACTCTGCTTATATCTTAGGACGAAACAACATGTTAAACTGTCTGCAGCGATGCATAATATTATGTGTTTATTTAAAGAAAAACCATTGCTTATTATTGGTCGTAATAGTAGCAGTATTTTGTTCACGTAACACTTCATTGGCAAAGTGGCTTCTAAGATGGTTACTAAACCAATTACAAAATGATACACAAAATTCAAACACACACTAAAGCAATCCAATCAAAATGTCAAAAGAAACACCAACAATTAAAAGGTACAATAAAACGAGCCCATTAAAATGCCAATTCAAGCAAGTGGTTTGGGTCAGGAGATCACAGAAATGCATGTCTAGACAGGTGCTCTTCTGAACACATGCACACCCAAAAAAAGGTCAGATATACATGGGAATCGAGAAGCTAAGTGTATAAATGGAAGCCATATATTTAACATATATCCTGATGACCACTCTCCCATCCAAAAATACTTTAAGATGGAAACAATTTGCAACAAAGAAGCAGTGGCGGAGAGTGTTTAAATTTCCCCCCAGGGTTCCAAGTATTTTAATTCTCAACCCACATGGAAAGGTAAGGGGGAGTTTCAGGAGAAAGTGTGTGGTATTAACCATACACCCACACACACCCGCTGCTACATTGCTGCAGATTTACTTCCAAAGGATACTTTGGAATGGAAAAGTGACCATGAGGCTAAAGTTGCAAGTGGCTGCAGTGTAACATGTCATTTGGTACAAAGTGATGGCCAGTGCCTTCCAGCGGGAAGGGAAACGGTGTTTCCGTGCGCTGCTCTGGTTCACCAGAAGCGGCTTAGTCATGCTGGCCACATGACCCGGAAGCTGTACGCCAGCTCCCTCGGCCAATAAAACGAGATGAGCGCCGCAACCCCAGAGTCAGCCACGACTGGACCTAATGGTCAGGGGTCCCTTTATCTTTACCTTTAATGACAGGAGTGCCTGGCGTGCTCTGGTCCATGGGGTCACGAAGAGTCAGACACGACTAAACAACAACAACAACAAGAGTTATATAATAAGAGTTAAGGCATGGATAGGCAAACTAAGGCCTGGGGGCCGGATGTGGCCCAATTGCCTTCTAAATCTGGCCTGCGGATGGTCTGGGAATCAGCGTGTTTTTACATGCATAGAATGTGTGCTTTTATTTAAAATGCATCTCTGAGTTATTTGTGGGGGATAGGAATTTGTTCATCCCCCCCCCCCAAAATATAGTCTGCCCTGCCCCCACAAGGTCTGAGGGACAGTGGACTGGCCCCCTGCTGAAAAAGTTTGCTGAGCCCTGAGTTAAGGGATAATTTACTTGGAACTAACAGTGGGCTGGGGACGCGGGTGGCGCTGTGGGTAAAAGCCTCAGCTCCTAGGGCTTGCCGATCGAAAGGTCGGCGGTTCGAATCCCCGCGGCGGGGTGCGCTCCCGTTGCTCGGTCCCAGCGCCTGCCAACCTAGCAGTTCGAAAGCACCCCCGGGTGCAAGTAGATAAATAGGGACCGCTTTCTAGTGGGAAGGTAAATGGCGTTTCCGTGTGCGGCTCTGGCTCGCCAGAGCAGCGATGTCACGCTGGCCACGTGACCCGGAAGTGTCTCCGGACAGCGCTGGCCCCCGGCCTATAGAGTGAGATGGGCGCACCAACCCCAGAGTCTGTCAAGACTGGCCCGTACGGGCAGGGGCACCTTTACCTTTAACAGTGGGCTGTCTCTAGGATAACACAATGGCAAAAGACAACCACCCTGCTTGCCTTAGAGACAGACACCACCAAGATGTTTTGTGTACAATGGTACCTCGGTTGTCGAACGTAATCCATTCCGGAAGTCCATTCGACTTCCAAAGCATTCGCCAACCGAGGCGCAAGCGCGGTCGACAAAGTCAATTGAGAAAATTGAAAAAAAATGCAGCGGAAGTCATTTGACTTCCTAAAAGCGTTCGAAAATGGAAGCAATTGCTTCCAGGTTTTAGGTGTTCAAAAACCAAAGATTCGGCTTCCGAGACGTTTGAAAACCGAGGTACCATTGTATATGTTCTTTAGAACTCGGTTATTATTTTTCAGTACTATTCAATATTACTTGGCACTGCACATCTCTAAAATACTACCTGGTGCAGTCTATTCTTTTTATTTGCATGTATGTTAGATTTTCAATATATATTGTCTTTCTTGCATCAGTTTTACAGTGAAATGTCCTTTTGTATAGCATATTCAAATGACGTGCTCTGCTGGCTTCAGTTGCTCCAGCTCAGAAACTTGATTTAATGTCAGCATTAAAGTCCTTAAAAAGCAGACAGATGTAATGACACAAGCTGGCGTTGGCCCTGCATCTAAATTCCTGCGCCTCTTTTTAAGGGAGACGGATGGGGCTCGCACAATGCAGTAGTGGGAAAATGAGAGGTTTAAGCAAAGGAGCTATTTAGATGAGAAAATTATAGCCGCATGCTAGCACATCTGCACCTTGACAATCAAATACATGAGCGCATGATAATTTTCATGAATTATGCAAAATGCTAATTAAAAAGTCTAATTTACTAATCATCTCTCAGGGTCATAACTGGAACTGAATTTTATTAAGGACAGTTTTGTAAAGGGATCCAGCATCATGCATTGCTATTGGGGAAAGGGAGGCAGATGGCTTCCTCAAAGGGTGGTGACTTTCTCAGCAGTCCTGAACCAACACTACTGCATGGAGGAGATTTCACAGACATCTTTGCCCCTCTCAGAATGTACCCATATTTTCAGTGATACATCAGTGGCACTTGTACGGATGAAAAAATGTCCAGGGGGAGACATGCTTCCTTCCCCAGCCTTGTCAAATGTGCTACTGCTCCCTACTCTATCATATAAGAAAAACGTGGCAGCGTAGTACAGTGGTACCTTGGTTCTCAAACTTAATCCATTCCAGAAGTCCATTCCAAAACCAAAGCATTCCAAAACCAAGGCGCACTTTCTCATGGAAAGTAATGCAAAATGGATTAATCCATTCCAGACTTTTAAAAGCAATGCCTAAAACAGCAATTTAACATGAATTTTACCATCTAACGAGACCATTGATTGATAAAATGGAAGCAATAAACAATGTACTGCAGTCACTCACTCACTCACTCACTCCAGTCAGTCAATCAATAGCTGAACTGGGTTACCATACAGTCACAAAAGCAAAACGAAAAGAGCTGCAAAAACAAAAACACAGAATGAATAGCAGAAACAGACAGACTTCAGCGTAACACTCAAATTGGAAGCGTAGCACTCAAAACAGAAGTGTAAGACTCAATGCAGAAGTGTTGAACTCAAATCGGAAGCGTAGCACTCAAAATGGAGCACTTTCGACTTCCGAAAAATGTTTGCAAACCGGAACACTTACTTCCGGGTTTGCACTGTTTGGGTTCCAAGTTGTTTGAGTACCAAGGCGTTTGAGAACCAAGGTACCACCGTATAGCAAAATGGGAACATCAGCCCAGATGAACATTTTGATCTGCATCAAAATGCACATGGTATTACATATCTGTGTGCAGGAATATTCCAATGGGCATTCAGGCAAGGTTGTGACAGCAATGGTTTGCCCTCAGTGATGTAACCACATTGCCAACTCTGGATGAGAATTTTGTGCCAGGGCATCAGCATGTTTGCTGATTGTTAGGGACTACGTTGTAAAGGAAAAATAAGCCTGAAAAAACTTGGGGAAAATGGGTTTCATGACAGAAGCAAATCAAGCTGTGGAAAGAAGATGAAACATCTTAGAGCATTCAAATAACATTTCAGCCGTTCAAAATCACATTTTTCATCTCGATATTGGTTTCAGGTGAAAGTTTGGAGCGTCGCTATTGCTTAGACAGATGACAGCATGTGGATTTCAGACAAAAAGGGGGTGTACGCAAACGTGAGCCATGTCTGCGTGGTCCCCCTGATGCATAAAACTTTTAAGTATGTACCATGAAACTTGAGAAGATCGTGCTCCCACATCCCAGCAAATCTTTCCCAAGCAGCAAGCAACAGAAATATCAAAAGAATAACATACGTTGTAAAAATTACCGTATTTTTTGCTCTATAAGACTCACTTTTTCCCTCCTAAAAAGTAAGGGGAAATGTGTGTGTGTCTTATGGAGCGAATGCAGGCTGTGCAGCTATCCCAGAAGCCAGAACAGCAAGAGGGATCGCTGCTTTCACTATGTAGCGATCCCTCTTGCTGTTCTGGCTTCTGAGATTCAGAATATTTTTTTTCTTGTTTTCCTCCTCCAAAAACTGGGTGCGTCTTGTGGTCTGGTGTGTCTTATAGAGCAAAAAATACGGTAAGTGAGTACAAAAGTCTAAAAAATGGATCTTAATAGCACTTGAAAATTTCACATAGTAGACAATATAAAATGGCTGAGTCACTCTTCAGGAAAAGCCTTCTTTAAAAAAAGGGTGGTGGTGGAGGTTTTCAATAGTTGCCTTAAAGCAAAATTGCCAGAGGGCTGTCCAAGTTCACCCGGAAGCTGATACACAGTGCATGTGTGGCACTTTGAAAGCTACTATATCTATATTTATAATACGGATTCTGAACAGAATGGAAAAGCACAAAGGGCTTGGGTCTGTATGGGTGTGCTTCTATTGGGCAAGTGTTTCCGTATTACTTAGCTAGCAGATGTTCCCAGAAACAGGTTTGCCCGGATGTGAACTCACCAAGTATACTGAAGAGGTTGTTTGTTTTGATGGGGCCAGGCCCCGGACCCCTTGAAGCTTTAATGCAGGGGCATGTTTGAGAAAAGCCAATAATAATAGCAAAATCTCCTATTTACTGGCAGGCTTGATAAGCTTCCTGAGCTGTCAGTATTTTAATTTGAGTTTCTCCTACTGCAGTAGTTCATTGATTATTAGTTACCATGTATTAGTTTGAAGGCAGAAGGTTCCATTATGCCTGTCAAAGGATTTAATGTAAGACTCATCCTGAAACCCAATGACATCTTTCTGCGTCCTGGGGCTGATGGATAAATAAATTGCCTGCTTTCAAGACAGCCGGATGAATGTGAAATAAGGAATGGGAATCTTAAGTTGTCACTAGTCTTAAGTGCAGGGCACAGAGGAACTTGCAAAGTTATGTTCTTTCCGTAACCTTCTGAGATGGAATCCAGCAAAGGAACAAGAGTTCATTGTCTTTCCTCGCAAGCTCTTCAGAAGTGCTTTCTCTAATCAAGGAAAGGGGAAAGAAAAATAATCAAAGTAGATTGTGGCTTGGGAATTCATGAAAACTAAGCAATAATTTATTCATTCAAGCAGCCCTATGTTTGTTGCAGGAAGTAGCAGTGTTTTCTGTAACACACTGTAGATATGGGAGCAAGGTACCCGTGGTATGTGGCCTTTGACACCCAACAGTTGCTGCTTTTCCAGGTGCATTTATGCGCCGCCCACAAGATTTAGCTGGTATCTGTATGTTTGGGAAACGGCCCATTCTCATTGGGAGCTGCTCTGTGCCCGTTCCAATTCAGGAACCAAATCAGATGTGTTTAAAATGAGCCTCTGTCCCCAGCCCACTCCAGAATTCACTACAATGGGGGATCTAAACATGGCTATAATGACCAGTGGGTTTTTTTCTGGGGGTACTCAAGGAGAGGGTGGTCTTCTGTTTTCTCCACATGGATTTTTGTGGATAAAGTCCCTTCTCCTGGGAAGGGGTGGTTGTGGAAAACAAACACTGTTTTTCATCCATCCCCCAAACCACTGAGATTAAACTCAGACCTGTCTACCAAAATGAGAGATGCCCCCCCTCATTCCCAACTTGAGCTCAGAGTGTTTTCCTAATCAGTTTGGTTTCTTTTCTTTTCCTTTGTTAAAAAACAAATGCAGTTGTTGCTTTAAAAATACAGCATTTGTGGGGCACCACAAAGTGAATTATTATTATTATTATTATTATTATTATTATTATTATTATTATTATTATTATTATTTTTTATTATTATTATTATTATTATTTATACCCTGCCCATCTGGTTGAGTTAACTCAGCCACTCTGGGCGGCTCACAATATTAAAATATTAAAAACTTCCCTAAACAGGGCTGCTTTCAGATGTCTTTTAAAGATAAGATAGCTGCCTATTTCCTTCACATCTGAAGGGAGCCACTACCGAGAAGGCCCTCTACCTGGTTCCCTGTAACCTCACTTCTCGCAATGAGGGAACCGCCAGAAGGCCCTTGGTGCTGGATCTCAGTGTCCGGGTAGAACGATGGGGGTGGAGACGCTCCTTCAGGTATACAGGATCGAGGCCGTTTAGGGCTTTAAAGATCAGCACCAACACTTTGAATTGTGCTCGGAAACGTACTGGGAACCAATGTAGATCTCTCAGGACCAGGTCCGGATGGCCACTCCCAGTCACCAGCCTAGATTTAGGATTTTAAGGAGCCCCTGATCTGACTCCTTGTTAACTGGGCAATCTCATTCAGGACTATGAAGGATTTGCCTCGAAATTTGGGAAGCACGCAGAATCACTGCCCGTTTACGCTGTTATATACAGTGTTGGCTGCAGAAAACATTGGTATTTCATGTAACAATCATTTGGTGGTTTGCTGCTTTCAGCTCTCTTGGTGGAAATGTAGCCCTCCTAACATGGTAAAGCAGTGAGAGAAAAATAGGTGCACCAGCTCAGAATAAATCAATAGGAGCCTGATTGCTGCTCATGTATAAGTCAAAGTGGGAGATGGAGGGGGAGATGCATGTATCTCTCGACCTTGAGCTCTAGGAGATAGATGTTGGTTCATGGAATGGGATGGCACTTCCCTTTAAGAATCAGGGTTGCAGCTTGGAGGATATTCCTAGATCTAAGACTTCTCTAGCATGTTCAGATGGCAGTTGTGAGCCTGTGTGCCTTTCTGCAAGTCCTGATCCTGCCAAAACCTTTCCTTTTTTAAATTTTTTAAAATTAATTTTCCAAAATTTTTTAAGACAAACAAACAAACAAACAAACAAACATACATCCTAGTTATAATTAAACCAATCTTAATAACATTGTTAAGTGACTTCCTCAACTCCTCCTGGTTGAATTTCATTGCATATCATTTTAACAGTTTTCCAAAATCAATCTTCTCAAAAAATTATCTTGATCACTTAACATCTTTCATTCTTTCTAATTTAGCTTTAAACATCTTAATTCCTATCCTTACATATTTAAATCCTAAGCCTATCTACTATTTGCAAGCTCTTCCAATTAAGTTATCTTAACATATTTAGCTAAGTAGTCTTTAAATTTTATCCATTCTTCCTGGTACTCCTCCTCCTTCACGTCGCGGACTCTTCCAGTCAGGTCGGCTAGCTCCGAAAAATCCAGTGATCCTGCCAAAACCTTTACTCTCCCGGTATGCCCCACGGAGAGCCTCAAGGTCCATAAATAGCAACACCCTAGTGCAGTGTTTCCCAACCGGTGTTCCGCGGCACACTAGTGTGCCGCAAGATGTTGCCTGGTGTGCCGCGGGAAAAATTGGCGGGGGGGGGGAATAAAGGGGGAAAAATTATTCCCCCACCGCCAGGCGTGGGGCTGGGGCGGGGGAAGCCCGAGCTTCCCCCTCCCCCAGAACGGGACCCAGAGCCATGCCGAAGCTGCGCGCAGCTTTGGCATCGCTCTGGGAGCTTGCGGGGCTGGGGGAGGAGGAAGCCCTCCGCCAGCCTCCAAACCATGTCGGGAGACAGCGGGATGGCGCGCTGCGCCTCTCCCGCTGTCCCCCGAGTTTGCAGGGCTGGCAATGGGGAGGAGCAGGCTTCTCCCCCCGCCAGCCTTCCAGCCAAGTCGGGGGGCAGCGGCAAGGGTGCACTGCGCCTCTCCCGCTGTCCCCTGAGTTTGCGGGGCTGGCGATGGGGAGGAGCAGGCTTCTCCCCCCGCCAGCCTTCCAGCCAAGTCGGGGGGCAGCAGCAAGGGCGCGCTGCGCCTCTCCCGCTGTCCCCCGAGTTTTCGGGGCTGGCGATGGGGAGGAGCAGGCTTCTCCCCCCGCCAGCCTTCCAGCCAAGTCAGGGGGCAGCGGCAAGGGCGCGCTGCACCTCTCCCGCTGTCCCCCGAGTTTGCGGGGCTGGCGATGGGGAGGAGCAGGCTTCTCCCCCCGCCAGCCTTCCAGCCAAGTCGGGGGGCAGCGGCAAGGGCGCGCTGCGTTTCTCCGCTGTCCCGGACGGCTTTCA
>JAXCMG010000073.1:2086223-2128461 GCA_034642415.1 Podarcis siculus | reverse complement strand
AGAAGAAGAAGAAGAAGAAGAAGAAGAAGAAGAAGAAGAAGAAGAAGAAGAAGAAGAAGAAGAAGAATAGGGAAGGTGAAGGGAGGTGGGACTTTACTTGGAGCAACACCATTTCTAGAGAGAGACCGCATTCCTTTGTCTCTCACTGTGATTATTGAATAAACTAATTGGTAAGAACTCTTCTTTTTTTATCTGCTTCTCTGCTGCCACTGGGGGAGGGATCTGATTCCCGGAAGCCCGACGGTGTGTGACTGTTGAATTCCCTCTTGGGTTTTAAAAAGTAAAAATTGTTTGTTAGTAGCAGAGCTGACAGCTTGGAAGCTGAATCTACCCATCCCTCCAACACCTGTTTTGCCTCATTCACACACCACTAGCATTGCTTGAGTAAATAAAACACACAGAGGCCCCATCTTCAGATATCTCAAGGGCTGTCGCATGGAAGATGTAGCAAGGCAAGCTTGTTTTCTCCTGCCCAAAATGATGGAGTTTGCAAGAAAGGAGATTTCCAGCTAAAAATCAAGAAGAACTCCTTCAGGAGGTTGGGGAATCTCCTTGATTGGATATTTTTAAGCAGAGGTCAGATGTCAATCTGTCATGGATCCTTTAATTGAGATTCCTGCATTGAAAACTTTCTATCCATTCATCCTCATATTCCTGCTGCTCAGCCATGAAGCTCACTGGGTGACCTGGGGTTGGTCACCATTGCTCAGCCTAGTCTACATTACAGGGTTGCAGTGAAGTAAAACGTTAAGGGGAGAACATTAGTTATGCTGCATTCCTTGGAAGAAAGGGGGATTAACATGCAATAAACAGAAAACAGAGATTTTCTGTCTCCCACACTGATGTCTTGGGAACCTTTTAAGGCACAACTACAATAAAGGAGAGGGACGCGGGTGGCGCTGTGGGTAAAACCTCAGCGCCTAGGACTTGCCAATCGCATGGTCGGCGGTTTGAATCCCTGCAGCGGGGTGAGCTCCCGTCATTCGGTCTCAGCTCCTGCCCACCTAGCAGTTCGAAAGCACGTCAAAGTGCAAGTAGATAAATAGGTACCGCTTTATAGCGGGAAGGTAAACGGTGTTTCCGTGTGCTGCTCTGGTGCCGGTTTGCCAGAGCAGCTTCGTCACGCTGGCCACATGACCGGGAAGTGTCTGCGGACAGCGCTGGCTCCTGGTCTCTAGAGTGAGATGAGCGCACAACCCTAGAGTCTGTCAAGACTGGCCCGTACGGGCAGGGGTACCTTTACCTTTACCTTACAATAAAGGAGACTGCAGCTAAACAACAGGAAGAACTTTCTGATGGCAATAACTGTTGACAGTTGAATGGACTTTTTCAGGAGAGGATGGACTCTCCTTCTTTGGAGGCTTTTAAGCAGAGGTTGGATGGCCATCTGTCATGGATGCTTCAGCTGAGATTCCTGCATTGTAGGGGGGTGGACAAGATGACCCTCGGGATCCCTTCCAAATCTACAATTCCATGGTTATAAGAAACCAACAGACGCAGGTGGCGCTGTGGGTTAAACCACAGAGCCTAGGGCTTGCCGATCAGAAGGTCGGCAGTTCGAATCCATGTGATGGGGTGAGCTTGGTCTCTGCTCCTGCCAACCTAGCAGTTCGAAAGCACATCAAAGTGTAAGTAGATAAATAGGTACCGCTCCAGCGGGAAGGTAAATGGCATTTCCGTGTGCTGCTCTGGTTCGCCAGAAGCGGCTTCGTCATGCTGGCCACATGACCCGGAAGCTGTACGCCGGCTCCCTCGGCCAATAAAGCGAGATGAGCGCCGCAACCCCAGAGTCGTCTATGACTGGACCTAATGGTCAGGGGTCCCTTCACCTTTACCTAAGACATCAACAGTGTTTTATGGACTCTTCCCCCTAGAATGATTCGAATGGCATCTGAATGACATTCACTAGCACTGATCATGCTTACTTGGACAGAAACTCTTTTGAAATCAATTTGAGAAGGCCCATAGCTCAGCGGGTAGAGAGCATCTGCCTTGCAAGCTGAAGGTCTCAGGTTCAATCCCCAATGGCATTTCCAGGTAGGGCTGGAAAAGACTTCTGCCTGAAATCCTGCAGAGCTGATGCCACCAATCAGTGTAGACAATACTGAGTGACCAATGGCAACCTAGAATCATAGAATTGTAGAGTTGGAAGGGACCCTTCGACTTCCTATGTTCCTAAAGTGTGGTATTTTCCAGAAAACATGTCTCAGAACGTGGTTTAAGCTGACTGCAGAATGAATACATGCATTAAGAAAGAGAGAGAGAGAGAAGGCTGTTCTACCATTACACGCATGGTAAACTGCTTGCACAAATGTCCCTCTGTGTTCCCATAGTCCAACAAAAAGTCCTCCTCTATGAGAGCTTGGTCTTAGCAAAGCAGCCAGACCCAAAGATGCTTCAGGCTTGGCTTTAATAAAGCTGTCAAGGTTGACATGCCCGGGATCCATTGCTTCTCTCCCCCTTCCTCCATCAACCCAGTCGGACGGATTATGCAGATGAGCTTTCTCATTGTGTCTGGCTCAGGAATATTGTCCTCCACGCTTGGCGTAGCCTGGATCCCAGTTTTTTTTATATCCTTGAATACTCCCCCTCCCCTCAACTGCCTCAAAGGGATAAATACCTTAACAAAGCTGTTGAAGGGACACACTAAATGATCCTGGCAGGCGCAAACATCATCACAAATACGAGGGGGTTCCCCCACCCAGGTTATTCCAACCCCCCTTTCCTTTTCTCCCTTCTGTGTCTTTTGAAGTCTGATTCATGCTGCAGACAGAACCTAGGCACTCAACTGAAAGCTTGCAGCCTCTTAAACTGACACTGTCCCTTTCTCTAAGCCACCAATTTCAGAACCTATTATAAAGCCTCTTCTGTTTCCTGGCTGCACAATGAACCATTCAGGTGTTTTCTTTAAGGCTTTGTGCTTGGGAGAGATGCATTTCCTTGCTAGCTCCAGCGTAGCCGATCCATCCGCCTCTCGAGCTACAGTCATCGATGCTCTCATTGCCCCCTCCACCAATCTGTCTTGGTGTGGGGCCTACAGGCCCTGACGCACCATCTTTGAGCCTTTGAATCTTACATTTGTTAAGGATATAGGGAATTTTAGGGCAGGGGAAAACTACAGTTCCCAGGCTTGTTTTGGAGGGAAATGTGATTTAAATGTCTCACAGGTTTCTTCTTCTGGTACTAGTTGTTATTAGCTTAGTTTGCAAAATTCAAATGCTGGCCATGTCCTCACCAGACATTTAAAGCACTACTATACTGCTCTAAAGAAGCATAGCTTCCCTCACAAAGAATGCTGGGAACTGTAGCTTGCCGAGAGCTGGCGCTGTGGTCTAAACCACTGAGCCTAGGGCTTGCTGATCAGAAGGTCGGCGGTTCAAATCCCCGCAACGGGGTGAGCTCCTGTTGCTCACTTCCAGCTCCTGCCAACCTAGGAGTTTGAAAGCACGTCAAAGTGCAAGTAGATAAATAGGTACCACTCTGGCAGGAAGGTAAACAGTGTTTCCATGCGCTGCTCTGGTTTTGCCAGAAGAGGCTTAGTCCTGCTGGCCACATGACCCGGAAAAACAGTCTGCGGACAAATGCCGGCTCCCTTGGCCTGTAAAGCGAGACGAGCACCACAACCCCAGAGTTGTCTGCAACTGGACTTAACTGTCCAGGGGTCCTTTACCTTTATCTTTATTCCCCTCAGAGCCTGCTCAGTAGATATATACACCAAATGCCTGTTTCAGAGGGGCAGAGACCTGTCTCTTGCTTATGTTACTCGGTGCACAACATTTGTGGACATCATCAGGCATGCCAAAGGAGCAAGTCCGTTTGCTTTGGCTGTGGATTATAACATTTTTAAAAGTAGCACATGCTTTTAGAAAACGCTGCCTTTTTGCTATTTAATCCTGAATATATCAAAGAACAAGCCTTGACGCATTGCTGTGAATGCATTTAAAACTGAAGGCCCTTCTGAACCCAGCCTCTCTCCTGCACCCCACCTTCATGTGATTTGCATTTTGCAGGGAAGCAAAAGCATTAGCAACAAATATTTGCTAATCTGTGCCAATGTTTACCCGTACAGCTTCTCCTCCCTTGACTCTCAGAATCTATTTTAGATGGTAGCTGGTGTACATCGGCTGCCCCATCGAGCTGGCTGGTGATATTAGCAATCTGTCCATTGCTTCTCTGTTCCTGACTAAATGGGCTCAGGGCACAGAGGGGAAGATAGAATGGTTATGACCTTGGCTACAGCGAAGCTGTAATAGATATAGAATTAATTAGGGGGCTGCCATCTGCAAAATGGTGCTTTTTCCACCCTCACCTGGAAAGGCCCCCAGATCTTGCTGTGCAAAAACAGAATGCTCCAAACTAGTCAGCAGCGAGAGCTCCCACCCCTGTAAATTATATTTCCTTCTCTCTCTGTTGCATATACTTTAATTTAATAAAAAAAATGAAGATGCTGGAGATTTGCGGTTGCTTTTTGGTGCCAGCACTAGCATAGTCCAAATTGACACTGCATCAATGGATCAGGAGTTCACCATCCTCTTGTAGCTCTGCAGATACAGAGCTGTAACAAAATTCTCCTGCAAAAAGACCTGGGGAAATTCATCGCTAGGGGATCTCCTTTACTAGATTCTTGCGCACACTCCATCAGTACCAAAACATCGGCCATTGTGGGAGGCAAGCAAAAGCAGGCATGTTTCAGAAGTACCAGTATACTGCTGGTGTGGGTGGGTGTGCATGTTCTGCTTCCTTGGGGGTCCTTAGGGTTTGGGGAGAAAGTGTGGAGCACGTTCAGAGGCACTAAGGCTTCCCTGGATTCCTGCCCATCATCAGTATGCATCTGCTGAAGTTCCTTTTGGTACTACAGCAAGTGGTTCCCCAGAAAGGGTAGTGCCCACAGCAGGTTCCACCTGTCTGAGTAGCTGTGGTACATCCCATGAGAGGATCCCTTCCCCCCAGCAGGCAATTGTGACATTGGACCCTCCCATGAAGGTCCATTTCCTGCAGTGGATGGAGGGGATGCTACACACCCTCACTGACGTGGTCCAAAGTAAAGCACAGCAATGCATTTGTCACCAGCTTGGCTGCAGGAGTTGCTGGAAGGAGGCATACAAGACGTCATCCAACCATCTTAGGGACTCTGCTCCGTATTTGTCCAGGGTTTACTCCTTAGCCTTTTCTTCTCCCGGAGATATTCTGCAAGGCAGCAGAAGTTTAGGATCAGAGTTTTCCTTCTCCTAGATGGGCTCTCTTCCCAAGCGGATGAGCCCCATCTGCCCCTCACTTCCCTCTACAGCACATACAGAAACTGCCTTCTTGACCATTGGACCCACTCTTGGTCTTGTCTGCTCAATCCGCCTCACCCCTGGCTTTGCGCACAAACCCCCTTAAACTTGACAGAGCGTGTCCTCCTTAAAAGAGGGCACGTGTTGCGGTGAGACCTGGAGACTGACCTCTTGGTTGTGGGTGGGTCTATTGGACAGCCACAACACCCGATTGGTAGGTCCCTCATTGCTGGGTTTAATATGGCCAATGGGGAGCTGTCTAAATGAGCCAAGGGACCTATATATGCCCATGCACGTGACCCAAAGCTTCCTCTTTCGGCTCGTGCATCAGAACACCCGCCCACCTCTCCCTATATTTAGGGCATTTTGCGATTGACCTTGCTATGCCGTTGTGTGTCGTCTGTCGTTGGGACAGGGGCACGGCAGGAATTTTCCCCACTTGGTTGATTGGCTGGTGCCATTTGGGTTTTGCCTGCCGCATAGTAAATCGTCAAAACTTGTAAGGTTGCGGATAGTAAATTGCGCATAGTAAATCGTCAAAACTTGTAAGGTTGCGGATAGGCTCTGCGGATAGGTGATAGGGATGGGAGAACACTCTCGCCATCCCTATGTGAAAGGTATTCTATTAAAGGCATCCAGGGACTGAACTGGTTTGGTCAACCCCCAAGAGGGGGTTGTGCCCGTGCCTGAGTCCAGGGGGGCATCTGGGTGGTGAACATAGTCTGTTCCCGGCTTTTCGCTTACCCAGGTGTTTACCCTTGGCTGACCTATGCTGGTGCCCTGGGTCAGCGCTGCCTGCAAGGGTGCAGGGAGCTAGTCGAACCAGAGCCTATGCAGCCACTCACTTGCTGTAATCAATAAAGTTGTGGCCTAAATTCTGCCAAAAACCAAAACTAAAATTTGAGTCAACATTCAGATCCATGCTAAAACCTTCATAGTTTCCCAGCAGAAATGCTGGCTAGCAGCCTTGTTTGTGTTGACATGGCTCCTAGAGGGAAACTCCACATCTCTGCCAGGGCGAAAAGGCACTGAAATACCCAGATGAAAAGTCAATGCATCACTCTGGACAGGCATGAACCTCTGCTGTGGTCTGTCTCTTTTATCTCTCCCTGATACTCTCAACCAGGAGAGGGAGATGACTGGCGATTCCAGATTGACCATGACAGTAATGGAATTGTGAGCTGTGTCAGGAAGCATAAAAATGCCATTTGTTAAGCTTGCCATGTTAATAATTGCAACCATGCCTGGCACTCAGCAGACTGAGAGGCCCTTCCTGCTATCGCAGTGACCATGGGCTCCATTTCCCTTATTTGCCCTGGGAACTCTTGTGATCCTTTTTGTGAAGAGTCAGCATATACAGTGGTACCTCAGGTTACATACGCTTCAGGTTACAGACTCCGCTAACCAAGAAATAGTGCTTCAGGTTAAGAACTTTGCTTCAGGATGAGAACAGAAATCGTGCTCTGGCAGCACGGCAGCAGCCGGAGGCCCCATTAGCTAAAGTGGTGCTTCAGGTTAAGAACAGTTTCAGGTTAAGAACAGACCTCCGGAACGAATTAAGTACTTAACCCGAGGTACCACTGTAAATAAAACCATGGTGGAGGCGACTGATGGTGACCAAGCAAGTTTTGATTAAAGGGGGAGACCCTTCTTGCAGGACTGCAGATGTGCATGGCAAGGAGGGTGTGAATTCTTCCAACAGCTCTCGCCATGCTGCCTCCATGACTCTGGTCCTCCTTCGAGAGAAGACAGACAGTTCCCATTTCTGGTCATAGTCTGAAGACATTTGGAAGGAGAGGGTTACATTTAGGCACTGTAGTATATATAACTTTTAATTACTGTATATTGGATATGGTTTTATCAGATTTTATGTTGTTAACTGCCCCGAGGACCCTTTGGAGTGGGGAGAAGGGGGAATACAAATGTTATTTAGGGACGCAAGTGGTGCTCTTGTTTAAACCACCGAGCCTCTTGGGCTTGCCGATCAGAAGGTCGGCGGTTTGAATCCCCGCGACGGGGTGAGTTCCTGTTGCTCGGTCCCAGCTCCTGCCAACCTAGCAGTTCGAAAGCATGCCAGTGCGAGTAGATAAATAGGTACCACTGCAGTGGGAAGGTAAATGGCATTTCCATGCGTTCTGGTTTCTGTCACGGTGTTCCATTGCACCAGAAGCAGTTTAGTCATGTTGGCACAGCTGTCTGTGGACAAATGCTGGCTCCCTTGGCCTGAAAGCGAGATGAGCGCCACAACCCCATAGCTGCCTTTGACAGGACTTAACTGTCCAGGGGTTCTTTACCTTTACCTTTTGCCTAAATGTTATTTGAAAAAACTAAATGTATGCAAGTAGAAGAAGAGTTTGGATTTGATATCCCGCTTTATCACTACCCAAAGGAGTCTCAAAGCGGCTAACATTCTCCTTTCCTTCCTCCCCCACGACAAACACTCTGTGAGGTGAGTGGGGCTGAGAGACTTCAGAGAAGTGTGACTAACCCAAGGTCACCCAGCAGCTGCATGTGGAGGAGCGGGGAAGCGAACCTGATTCACCAGATCACGAGTCCACCGCTCTTAACCACTACACCACACTGGCTCTCTCCAGTGTCTGATCTACACAATGGTAGTTAATTGAAACTGGTATTTTGCTTAATGCAGTATTTTGCTTAATGCAGCATTTTGAAACTCTTTGGTGTATCTGGCTGTATTGGGGTGTTTGGGTCCTGTGCTCCCTGAAACTGACATCTTAATTCATCCAGCAAAACAGCAAGGCTGGATTGTCTCACTGCACTTGAATATTTGAGGCAAAGCTGATCCATCACTGAGATATAAATACGGTATATTAAATTAAAGCGGCGTTACTTAACAGCAAGCCAGGCATCTCAGCCTGTTCAATTATGTGCCAAACAACCCGGCTCTTTTGCCTTGGTGCTTAGAGGATTACTGCAGCTATGTTTCAAACAGTCACTCATATTTTTTGTGTGGCACTCCAATAACATGATATGCTTCCCGAAGACAAGAGGCAATAATAGTTTGATTCAGCCGGGCTTGAATGCTTGGTTAATAACTGTGCAATGGGCTTATCTAGTCAGACAAAGTGTCCCCCTTTCATGTCTGTTCAATTAGCGATAATAGTTGAGGGCATTATTCACACTTCTCTGCCCCCCTCCCCTTCCCCACCAAACTTCCCTCGGCTAAAGATACCCTTGCGAAGGACGCAGCCCACTGCACATCCGACACCCTGCGTTGCCATGGCTCTGGCAGGGCTACACTCTGAAAGGCAGGACACAATCAGCACCCAGACAATGGGGGGATTTTCATATTTAATGGGATGGGGGTGGTGGGGTAGGGGTGGGTGTTTTTTGGTCTTTTCAAAGTCTGCTGCGGCAAACTCAATGGCTGTGACCCTCGCCTGACCTTGCCCTTGCTACTCCGCTGAAACATGTCGGAAGGGTCTAAATCCCAGGGATCCTGACAGGGAGAAATAAGAAACGGAGGAGCCTTTTTGAGCCATTCCCGTCGACAGCAAAACAGTTTACTGTTAGCTGTTTATTACTGGTTCTTTGAGGGGGGCTATTCTTGCCCCTTCCCTCTGGAGCGTTTGAAAGGACAGGATCCTGATAACAAGAAGCTTTGAATAATAATAATAAAAAACAATGCTTCCTAGCCCTTCAGGGACATTTGACCCAGATTGCAGTGAGTAGCAGGGTGTCAGGGAACTGCCATCAGCTCAGAGACGAGAGATGGAAGGGCAGTTGTGTTATAGGGAGCCTCTGAAAATCTTGCGAAGCAGTTCCTCTTCTGGCGAAGAGGAAAGCCCCACCTCCAGTGGAGAAGTGCAGGGGCAAGAGGATGCTAGGGAGAGCCTCAACACTGAGCCTGAGCAAACCGGAGAGGCAGGAAGTACGCCCTTGCCAGCGCCCATTCTGCGCAGTAGTCTTCGGCGCAGGGATGGGCGGAAAAAGCTGGGGGTGACGCGACTTTTATGCTGGGGGAGGTGCAAAAACTGACCACTCCCAGATTCTGCTAGCGATTGAGACAGACATGGACTTACAACGCTCTTCGCTGTAAATAGTTTGCACCAAGAATAAAGCCTGTAAAAGACAGGTCGGAGTCCTGCCTGGTTACTCTCAAGCAACCACCACAGCCACGTGACGCAGGGATTGGTCTGGTGTCACTTCTCCTGGTGAAGGGGGGATAACAATGTGAGCTTTGATCCAGGGGGTCCCCATTTCAGGGGGGTCCCTTACCTCTACAATGAGTCACTAGATGGGTTTTGGAAAGCCACTCTATGGGCATCACATGGCAGGGCAGAGTCTCAAAGATGTCCTCTTCCCCAGCATGTTCACACTCCTGTCTCAGCGACACCTGTGCTGGCTTGCTCATGCAGAATGGAAGATCCCCAAGGATGTGCTCTGTGGGGAGCTGGCTTCGCACACCAGGCCTGTTGGCAGACCAACTCTGCAATATAAAGATGTCTGCAAACGTGACATGAATATACAGGCGTCTGGATGCAATTTTGCCCAACATACACATTTTTTGCAAAGCGATCTCCCCGAATATCTCCCCTGATCTCACTGTGATCAGGCTTAGTTTGGTAGCCGCAAGAGAAGACAGTGGCTGCAGGTACACCAGTCTCAAGGCAAAGCTGTGTGATGGCCTAGGACTCGGAACCAGAGGAGTCTCAGTCCGCACCAGATCCTTTGCCTCAGGCGGCATCTGAACCTAGTCTGGGGCCTGATTCTGAAGAGCCCCAGTCTGCACAGGTTCCCCTGCAACAAGCACCAGCTGGGCCAAGTCAGGGGCCTGAGCCTGCCCTGGCTCCAGATGTGGGGATTACCTCGTTGCCTTCAGCTGGGCCATCATTTACAGCTGCTCCACTACCGGTTTGGTCAGGGGAGGCTGAGGCGGCCTCTGGGTCTAGTTACCCACCAACATCTCCCAAGCTTCAGAGACTAAGGTCCGAGAGAAGGAGAGACCTGAGCACTCGCAGGAGGAGTGCTCGCCTTCCAGAAAGACAGGGAGGTGAGTCACTGGGGGATCAGGACCAGCCATTACCCCGACAAAGATAAAAGACTGTTGGACCCTGCCCCAGGTTGTGGGAGCAACATTGCTGTTTGCTAGAACCTGCCTGAGACCCTGAGCCTGACCTTGCCTGGTTTCCTTCCTCGTGTCCTGCCTTGGCCCTGTTGGACTGACTCCTCACGGAACCCTTGGATTCGGGACCGGACCTGGACCGCGTCGCTCAGGTTAAACCCCGGGCCCAGCACAAGCTGTGGCATCAATTGTGCCTGTTTCATACCAAGATTTTTAGGAGGAAACAAGGCTTCTTGTGGCTGTAGGTCCTACCTCAGAGTCAGCCATTCATTCCAATTAAAGAGCCATGCTGGAAAATTGCATCTTCCACTTTTCATTTAATGATGCCAATTAATGATCATGCACTGGTCATATAGGAATTGTGGTGGGGTGAAAGAGGAGAATATACACTAATTACTCCATGTTTTGGTGGGAGATGAAAGGAATAATTAGCGCTACCACTGAAACCATTCTAGATATTTGTGGGGGAGCGGGGGAGGGAGTCGTGAATGCCTATAGAAAAGACCAAGCCATATCCTTCCCCTCTCTTCCCCTTCCCCTTCCATCATCCCCAGTAAATCTCATCTTGGATGAATGGTCATGTTAAGAACATTTACACTGAAATTTAAAATGTAGCTGAAACAAAATTACATCCGACAAATCACATTGGACAAGGTAGGCAAACATAGATAAGTTGGCCCACAACGGGCCAGTCAACATTGATTAGGATATTGTCCAAACAGATTTACAATGCAGATAAATGGGAGAGTACAGAGGTAAACCAATATATGCACCTTTGTAGTGCAAGATGCTTCAATTTGGCTGACAACGCCATTTCACAGAAGTAATAGTAAAATATCTACCGGCTTCGGCTGTTACATCAGGTTGCAATAAATGTGGTGAAAGTACTCAATTTCATGAGCATAGCTGTAAGCTCAGAAAGTTCAGCTGAGCCACATAATCGTGTGGCAATTTGGACAAGTGCATTGGGGTGCCACAAGGCAGTCAGTGGCAAAGGAACAGGAACAGAGTAGATCTCTGATGTTTAGTTAAGAAAGAAAGAAAGAAAGAAAGAAAGAAAGAAAGAAAGAAAGAAAGAAAACAAAAGCTTCCATCACTCACACCCCTTGTGTATGATTAACATTGTCATCAACTTGTTCCATTTATGAATCACCTCCTAGGAAGCATCATGAAGTGATTTCACCATGCAATAAAAGCATATATAAAACAGTTGCATTCAGTAAAACAGCTTAGCCAAAATAGCTTATCAAGTTCAGTGATAGGAAGGGTCTGCAAGCAGCAGGGAACTCTCCCCCCCCCCCACTTACAATTAGCAGGAACTGCATGCCCTGCCCATCCTGGTTGCCATTCATGCCATCCCATTTTTGCTACTAATGTGGCACTTTGAATAGTCATTGCCCCCTCCAAAGGATCCTGAGAACTGTCACTTGATAAGAGTGCTGATAGTGGTTTAAAAGGTAAAGGGACCCCTGACCAGTCCAGTCACAGACGACTCTGGGGTTGCAGCACACATCTCACTTTATTGGCCAGGGGAGCCGGCGTACAGCTTCCGGGTCATGTGGCCAGCATGACAAAGCTGCTTCTGGCGAACCAGAGCAGTGCACGGAAACACCGTTTACCTTCCCACCAGAGCGGTACCTATTTATCTACTTGCACTTTGACGTGCTTTCGAACTGTTAGGTTGGCAGGAGCAGGGACCGAGCAACGGGAGCTCACCCCGTCGTGGGGATTCGAACTGCCGACCTTCTGATTGGCAATCCCTAGGCTCTGTGGTTTAACCTATTCCCCTCACAGAGCTACAACTTCTAGAGTGGTTTTACAATCTATTTCTTTTCTCAGGGAATGCTGGGGATTGTAGCTCTTTGGGGGGAATTAGGGTGTCCTATCGATTCTCAGCACTCTATAACATAGTACAGGGAAGCTTTTAATGTTTAATAGACTATTGTATTTTAATATTCTGTTGGAAGCCGCCCAGAGTAGCTGGGGAAATCCAACCAGATAGGCGGGGTGTAAATAAATTCTTCTTCTTCTTCTTCTTCTTCTTCTTCTTCTTCTTATTATTATTGCAGTTCCTGGGATTTCTTTTTTTTAATTATATTTTTATTGGTTTACAAATACAAAAAAAGAAAACAAAGTTGTACATTCAAACTTCTTAATTACCTCTTAATTCCATTTTTTTGACTTCCCTCAATTTGTCTGAACTCCCTTCATTTTATAACTTTTAACACAATCCTACTTATTGTTATTTATTCTGGTAGCTTCAATTCATTGTTTATACTTATTATTAGATTTTCACATCACAGAGCTTCCTTAAAACTTACAAACGTAATCTGGTTATCACTTAGTTTTTGCAAATATTGGATAAACTTCTCCCAATCTTCTGTAATAATAAAATTTAATAATAATAAATTTTATTTATATCCCGCCCTCCCCAGCCGAAGCCGGGCTCAGGGCGGCTAACAACACCAAAATAGTGCGACATTATAAAAACATTATAAAAATTAATTAAATCTTTGATCTTTGTAAATCTTTGATCTCGTCGATTCCGAATCCTTCCTGTCACTCTGTCCAATTACGGATAGTCCATCATTTTGGCTCTCCAATCTTCTATCGTAGGCAGCTCCTCATGTTTCCATTTCTGGGCCATCAATATTCTTGCTGCAGTCACTGCGTATAAAAATAACTTCTTCTCTTTCTTGTTTATCTCATTCCCTGTAATACCTAATAAAATCCTAGTTCCTGGGATTTCTTAGGGAAAGCCATGACTTTTTAAAGTGTCATGATACTGCTTTGAATGCATAGTGCAGGTGCAACCCATCTTCAGGTTCATATATGTGCCACACAAATGCTAAATGCAGTTATGATTGCTTTGGTGTTGTCCTAACGAGGCCATGCACACATATTGGGGTTGGAAATGAATATGAGGAGGCCTCACCCTCATTCACACAACCTGCAACGTTCATTGACTCAGCCATGCTTTCCATCACCACTAGCAACTGTGTGTGCATCAGCCAACTCATGTAGCATCATTCATCATTCAATTTGAAACACAAACACTGGCGCTGAACAGCGCCATGGTGGGTGTCGGGGTGATTTTCCACTTACATGCAGAAAAGCTGCTGGTGGAGAGAAAATGCCATAGATCATCCCTGAAGTCAGGTCATTAGGATAAATGGTTAATTAAGGGGGTAAAGAACAAAACGATCTCAATTCTCATTAAACTTTGAGCTTTGAAAGGTAACAGGATGGGATTTTCCAGCTAGCTTGCTCTGTTGGATTCTTTCTCAAAGAGCCATTCCACATAGTTACACAGAATTCTGGATTTACAACAATTCAGGCTGACAGTGAGGGTTGCCTTTTGATTGCATATATATATTTGGGTCCTTAGAAAGTTAGTGTTATGATAGCTCAGCCGGCAGAGCATGAGACTCTTAATCTCAGGGTCATGGGTCATGGGCATCAGCCCCACAGGCAAAATATTCCTGCATTGCAGAGGGTTGTGCTAGGTGACCTTCATGGTCCCTTCCAACTCTGCAATTATATGATTCTAAAGCTTGCTGAGAAAGGAAAGTCTTCAACAGGTAATGCAAAGACAACATGGCCAGCATCTGTCTGATATGTAATGGGAGGGGATTCCAAAGGGGCCACTGCAATAAAGCCCAATTCCAACATTGTGAAAATGGAACTTCCGATAAGAGGCTGTCTGTGAAATCCCCTTTCTTGCAGAGCACACACATGAGTTGGCTCTATAAGGAATGAATTATCATTTAGGTATTCTGGTCCCAAGCTAGGTGAGGAGTGGGTGGCCTCTCATCTCCTTCAAATGGTTTGCCTCTCCAAGAGGCAGAGAAGTAAGTCAATGTGATTCCTTCTAGCTGGCCAGAAGTCTGTTTTCCCAGAGGGCCTTCTCCTTGTGGTAAGTCTGTGCATGCCTACTTCTGCTCAGAACAGGCTGGTGTGTCTTCCACTGAACTCTCCTTGGTCTTGAAAGGAGAAGGACAAGTTGGATTTTGAAGTCCCGCCCTAACTTCCCCCAAGTTCCTCCCCAGTTACCATGCCTAGTTCCTGTGGTCACTGCAAGACCTTTCTCCCCTAGGGATGAGCAAGCTTCCCGTGTGAGAATTTGCAACTTGCTCATTAATGAATGAATCCCATGGTAGAAGCTTAGACAAAACTTCTGGTTTTTGCTCATGCAAAGCCAAGAATGAAATTGAACAAGGAGATGAAAGGATGGAGTGGGGTTACTTCTGTTAGTCTCTCCATCTCACTCCTTCTTTTTTTTAAAAAAAAAGTTTTGCCACTACCTCAGTGGCAGTGCCACTGCCAATTCCTCCTCAGAGGGAGACATTTTGGGCGAGGGAGAATGCATGCTCTGAGTTTGCTTTTGCCATGGCAACTAGAAATTCTGTTTAAAATTAGTTAAATGTTTGCAGTTAATTTAAATAGATGCATTTATTGATCCAGTTAACAGACCTCCCAATAAAGTGTGTTCATTGGCCAGCATCCAAAAATCAGATACAAAATTATTGACTATCTCTGTTAACAAACAGGGAAAGATCCCTTCCTCAGAGTGAGGGATAGGGCAGATGTTCTGGAGAGCCCTGAAAGAGCTTTGCCAGGTGCGTGGGTGGGTAGTGGCAGCAACAGCAGTGGCTATCAAGCATTGACTGGGCAGGCAGGTATGTGTGCACAGAAACGACATATTAACTGTGAATCATAGTTTGAATTATGGAAATATTTAAGTTTGTTACACAACCAGGCTCTGCACTCATCTGGAAAATTCCTTCCAGATTTGACTTACAAATTACTGTACCTGTTTCTGAACTTTGGTGGCATAACTTGTTCTCCCCTGATTTTGCTACGAAGCCATGGGTCAGATCAATGGAAGACTGTGGAACCTGTGTAACTTCCCACTTATGTGGAGGTTATGTTCCAGCCCTCCCCCCATAAATAAAATCACATAAGGTAAGGAGCACCCTCTAAACACCCTCTCTGCCACTCTCTCTTCAGTCCGTACCAGAAATAATGTGTCCAAAATTGCGTGGCAAGGTCCCAAACCCTTCCAGGATGTTGGAATAAAGACACATGAAACAGTATTTTGGGTTAATGGGTGAAAAAAGGCCACAACTTTATTGGTTATAGAATGTGAGTGGTATTGGCTTAGGTATTGGAAACCACACAACTATATCTGACTCCTGCCCGTCCGCAGGAAGTCTTGGAAGGGTTAACCACCATAAGGGGGAGTCCTGCTGATGCACATCAACTAGGAACTCCCCCAGGGTCACCACTAGGGGTCGTGCCATGGCCCTAGCCCCCCATGTGGGGCTTCGGACAGAGACCACGACCCTCAGATTACTTTAACGGAATACCCTTGAATTAGGAGGGGTAGGTGATGGCCACTACCTCCCCTCCCCTTCAACCGCATACTCCAACGCCTAACCGCCAAACCTTACAACGTTGTGACGATTTGCTATGAGGTAGGTGAAAAACCAAATGGCCCTTGCCAATTTGCCAAGTGGAAAAAATTCCTACCAGGCCCCTTGGACAGGAGACCAACCAAGGTCCATAGCAAGGTCAAGAGATAACGAGCCTAACCTTAGGGAGGGAGGGAGGGAGGGAGAAGAGTGAGCAGGAATAAAAGGGGGCAAGTCCTTGGCTGCGGGCAGTTTAAATAGCCTGCACCAAGCCCCCGGACCATCCAGATTGGCCGGCCAGGGATGACTCCCTGTGCATGTGGGTAGGGCTTGCTGGAATCGAAGCTCTGGGGCTAGCAGGAGGCGGAAGTACACACAGGAAAGTGGTTTTTCTCATAGGCGGGGAGGCTGAGCAGTGTTAACAAAGCCCTGCTGCACCTCCAGTCTCTTTGGGGCTTCTTCCACCCTCAACTGACCTCCTTGGGCTCCAGGGACGTTCTCCTCATGACTCTTCAGCTCTCTCCCATCACTTCCACATTTGAATTGTATGATTTAATATTTCCCTGTCTGCATGGTCCTGCAAGAGTTGATTGCATGTAAGGGGGGGGGGAGAGACGCGGGTGGCGCTGTGGGTTAAACCACAGAGCCTAGGATTTGCCAATCAGAAGGTCAGCAGTTCGAATCCCTGCGACGGGGTGAGCTCCCATTGCTCAGTTCCTGCTCCTGCCAACCTAGCAGTTCGAAAGCATGTCAAAAGTGCAAGTAGATAAATAGGTACCACTCCGGAAGGTAAACGGCATTTCCGTGCGCTGCTCTGGTTTGCCAGAAGCGGCTTAGTCATGCTGGCCACATGACCCGGAAGCTGTACACCGGCTCCCTCGGCCAATAAAGCAAGATGAGCGCCGCAACCCCAGAGTCGGCCACGACTGGACCTAATAGTCAGGGGTCCCTTTACCTTTGGGGGGGGGCAGCTGTATTGTCTTTGACCAGTTAGCTAAGAAGAAGAAGTTTATCTGATTAAGTTGTCAAGGCAAAGCCTGCCATTGGACACAGAGAGATTGACACTGGGGGCACATTCAGACTAGGACTGAGCTGAAATTTCTCAGAAAATATAATTTTTTGAGCTCTTCCTGAATTGCTGGAGAATTGCAGTCATCTCCTGGAGATATTTGGTGAAATGACTTCCCAAGTTTCACCACCTGAGAATAAGGTGGATAATTTTGGATCCAGTTTTGATATTGTTGAATATTATATTCATATTGTTGAAGAAAGAAATGGCCACCCATTCTTTCCAGGCCACCCCCATTAGCTGATTGCTTCCTTTAACCCACTACTAGGAACTAACAACAGAGTTTCATTCAACAGTGAACCAAAATTTCTCAGAGGGGAGGTTTTTGAGAAAAACCGTTGGAGAATTTAACCTCTCCTCCAAGACTATCTGGTGACGTTCTTCCCCCAATTTCACTACCCACAAGTAGCATGGAGAATTTTAGGAGTTCATTTTTGCTCAGCCCAAATTAAACACAAGATCCTCTGCCTGATACAGTCTTGAGTTCTCTTTACAGGACAGTTGCTATAAAACTATCCTGCCAGCATTGCTTATGAATTCTACAAATAAAAGGGCAGTTTCGAAATGTTCAGTCCATGTGTCAAGTGAAAGCCTTGACGTATGAGCCTTTTCAGATCTTAAGTGAAGCCAGAAATATAGCTTGCATGGAACTTTCCTCCTGCATGTTCCCATTAGATTCAGATAATGAGGAGCACCAAGGAAAACATAAGAGCAATACCTGAAACATGTTTAGGTTTGCAGTCCCTGGCAGATTTGATTTTGACCTTGGCAGTTTGACCTAATCTGTTTGTCCCACTCTCTATTTCCTTCCTTCCTTCCTTCCTTCCTTCCTTCCTTCCTTCCTTCCTTCCTTCCCGTCTTCTCTCTCATTTCTGTATTGTCCTTCTTTATGTTTGCCCTTTGAGATTATCAATCTCTGGGGTGGGGGTGCTTCCATGTCCTTTTCTTTAAAAAATAATAATTGGACAGCCACTAGTAGCCTCTGGAAATATAATACAGTGGTACCTTGGTTTGCAAACAGTCTGGTTTGCATACGTTTTGGATTACAAACACGTCAAACCTGGAAGTGTGTGTCCTGGTTTGCTAACTTTTTTTGGATTACAACCCCCCCTTTTTTTTGATTATGAACAATTTTTATGGGGGGGGGGGGAGGCCCCACTGGCAAAAGCGTGCCTTGGGTTACAACCTGTTTTGGTTTACAAACAGACCTCTGGAACAGATTACGGTTGTAAACCAAGGTGCCACTGTATTATTTATCTATAATCTATCTACATCTATCTATCATCTATCTATCATCTATCTATCTATCTATCTATCTATCTATCTATCTATCTATCATCTATCTATCATCTATCTATCTATCATCTATCATCTATCTATCATCTATCTATCATCTATCTATCTTTCTTTCATTTATCTATCTGTCTGTCTATCATCTATCTATTTATCTATCAATCTATCATCTTCTCATTCATTTTTTCCTTGTTAATCTGAGCGCAAATCTGGAGGATTATTTGATGCTGACAGTGTGTTCTTTTAATGAATAGCAATGGGTCTCTCTCTCTCTCTCTCTCTCTCTCTCTCTCTCTCTCTCTCGTGTTCTAATTTAAACCATTAGCATGGCCAGTGGTTAGATGTCATTATGTTGCTAATGGATCTATGGCAGAATATGACACCAGTTATATAATCCGCTGGGACTTCGAGACATATAATACATGTGTTTATTTCAACTCTTATGAGGCTGTACTAATGGCTTCGGTCCTTTTCTGTTAAGTAATCAGTACTTTCCACCACCATCACCACTCACCCCCAGCAAGGAATCAGGATGTAACACAATCCAGGTTTCCCTGAGATAATTGGTCTTTTGGTCCTCAGCAAGACAGTGCTTCTGCAGAGAGGCTATGTACAGGAGAGGTGTAATACACCCTGATATATAGTCTGAGTTCTTCGTGGTGAATAGGGTCCAGTTTCTTCAGAACTGATGGTGTTGCAGAATTTTATACTGCAGAGCCATAGTCCAATTTGGCGTGAACCAATGCCCTGTAGATTTGCAACACAGATGCATGGTCTACTCTGTGAGGTGCCGAGGATGTGAGTTTCAGAGCTCTGTTTCTTTTGCAAGGCTGGCAGACTAAACCCTGGTTCACCGTTGAGAATGCATTTTCAACCAGCCTGAGCATTGAGTCTGCCAGCCCTCAAGAGCCTATATTTATCTACCAGACCCTATAAGTATCTGGCCTCAAAGCTTGCTACAGTCTGTTCAACTTGTCTCTAGTATGATGATAGGACCAAGTGCCTGTTCTTAGATTTTGACTTGCCTCTTTTCTTTAAGGCTTGCTTGAAGTTGCCTTGGATCTTGACCCCTACCTAGGCTTGACGATGCATCTGTTTCTGACACCTCTGATCCTTATTTGTTGCATGGGAACTCTCAGCCCCTGCCTGTTCTGCCCCCAGCACCTGGTTCTGACCCACTTTAACTGACATCCAGCTGCCCCAGGTCTTGGAACACACCTGCTTGGGCTTTGACCCTGCTGAGGAATTGGGAGCAGTCCATATCTTTCCCTTCAGAACTTTCCCCCCTTTTGAATATTGAGTGAATTGATACCGTTGAGAATCAGGCTGTACGAGTGCATCTGTGGAACTTCATTTCTTTAGAAAAACAAGCAAATAAAATCCACAGATGCCATTTCCAGGAGGGGAAAGTCTGCTGATGGAAATGTGCAGGATTCACTTTCGGATAAAATAGAGAGGAGAAAGGGGAATAAATTGAAAAGATAATGAAATGAGAAGAGTGCTGATGAGTCTTCTCTCTGCGAAACGAGTTGCTGAGGATGAAGAGCAGCCCCAAAGCTATAGCTTCATGAAGCCATGTGGATCTTTATAATAATAATAATTGGAAGCTTCAGATGACCCACACAAACAATGAAAGAATGCGTGAGAGGGGTCACAGGGCAGTGTGGGCTGGCACTTTTTCATAGAATTATACAGTGGTACCTTGGGTTAAGAACTTAATTCGTTCCGGAGTTCTGCTCTTAACCTGAAACTGTTCTTAACCTGAAGCACCACGTTAGCTAATGGGGCTTCCTGCTGCCCCCGTTGCGCAATTTGTGTTCTCATACTGAAGCAAAGTTCTTAACCCGAGGTACTATTTCTGGGTAAGCGGATTCTGTAACCTGAAGCGTCTGTAACCTGAATTTCTGTAATATTCAGACTTGTTGCAATGATTGTAGAGGAGATGAATGAATTCACTGCATCTGTCTTCATGGCAGAAGATATATAGGACCTGTGTCCAAACTAACAGACACCTCATATGGTCTGTAAGTCTCCGAGTGTCTTGAATTAGAAATCCTGATGTCTAGCATTTTGTCTCCTATGAATGTGGCAGGTCTGGGAATACAGGGAATATAGACTGACATGTTATTCAGTACAATGTTCCCTAATATAACTCAGGGGTCAACATCCTTTTTCAGCCATGAGCCAGTCCACCGTCCCTCAGAACATGTGGGGTTCCGGACTAAATTTTTTTTTGGGGGGGGGAATGAACAAATTCCTATGCCCCACAAATAATCCAGAGATGCATTTTAAAGAAAAGACATATTCTACTCATGTAAAAACATGCTGATTCCTGGACCGTCTATGGGCCAGATTGAGAAGGTGATTGGGCCAGATCTGGCCCCCGGGCCTTAGTTTGCCTATCCCTGATATAACACATCATCACCTTACTACAGTGGTTCTCAACCTTTTTATTTTTCAAAATAAAAAAATTGCTCATGCCACACCATTTTTTTTTTATTGATTAAAAAATATATTGGGAAACAAAAAGAAAGAACTTCTAGCAGTGCTTGATTTGTAACATAGAACACAACTACTTCATCATATTCATATTATGGGGCATAAGGACAGCCTGCATAGCTCAGTTAGTTAGAGCATAATGTCGAGGTTGCAGGTTTGAACTACTGCCCCAATACATGAATTTTGTAGAAATTGCTTGGTTGTAGGACTGCACTGCAAAATTCAGAGGAGTGTGCATTTTGAAGAAAGGCTGTCTTTTAGTTCATGTAGTTTTTGAAAGGACAAATCAGTCAGATGTGCTTTTAAATGCAAACTCAATCGCAATTCTCCAAATTGCTTCTGTTTTCCACCTGTTTGCCTTAGTTCCCCAGACTCCCTCCCATGACAGTTAGTTTGGGCACAGGTCCTATATATCTTCCACCATGAAGACAGATGCAGTGAATTCATTCATCTCCTCTACAATCATTGCAACAAGTCTGAATATTACAGAAATTGCTGGAACCTCTGCTTGTTTGGTCCTTCTTTCCACTGCCAATGTATCCTGTCTATTCCAGAATGTTAATCCTAAATTAACTGTGACATGATCTCAGCATCGCTGGCAGATGGCACGGAAAATCCCACAACCAAGCAACTATTGTATATTATGATGTTCAGAGGCAGTGTAATACTACCCTGCTATTAATTAGATCTTAACTGAAGCTATCTAAGTCCGGGGATTTGTAAGGTGAGTATTAATGTCTCTCTGCTAAAATTGCAGAAGTATCCAGGGATCTGAGATAGTCAATTGCTTTACGTTCACAAAATGACCTTATTAGTTCAGCTGAGAGAGAGAGAGAGAGAAATCTAAGTTTCTTTGTTACCATGCTTGATCTAATGAATGCCTGACTATCTAATGGAGTGAAAGTATAGACATTTTCCCCGAGAGACAAAAGTATCCCTGGTTATTTTAAAGGGTGGATCAAGTCTACATAGCTATTATTATTTGTGGCAGGGAGGGCTTACTGTTTACTCATTTACTTGTGTGAGGGTGACAGGAAACAATAGAAATAATTAGAAAATTAACTTTCAGTTCCTTTTTTTTTTTAATTAAAAGCTACACGGACTCACAGCCCCCATTAAATAGACTACAGAAGGCTCCCAGAAAGCTCAAATTCTCCATCATAGGTTTCCTTTGCTTGTGTTCAGTCCTGGGTGTTGAATGATAGTCTCCAAGGACCTGCCATTGGATGTCATGTGTTGGATGCCTCTTAACTGTAGGTGGCTACCAGTGTGGTGTAGTGGTTAAGAGCAATGGACTCGTAATCTGGTGAACCGGGTTCGCTTCCCTGCTCCTCCAGATGCAGCTGCTGGGTGACCTTGGGCTAGTCACACTTCTCTGAAGTCTCTCAGCCTCACTCATCTCACGAAGTGTTTGTTGTGGGGGAGGGAGGGAAAGGAGATTGTTGGCCGCTTTGAAACTCCTTAAGGGGAGTGAAAGGAGGGATATCAAGTCCAAACTCCTCCTCCTCTTCTTCCTCTTGACTTACAATTCTTTGCAATGAAGTGAGGGGCAGATGGGGCTCATCAACCTGGGAAGGTAGCCCATCTAGGAGAATAAAAGCTCTGATCCTAAACCACCAGTGCCTTGTGGAATATATTTGGAAGAAGAAAAGGCTAAAGAGGAAAGTCCCTAAGACGGTTGGATGGCACCCTGTACACCTCCTTCTGGCAACTCCTGCAGCCAAGCTGGTGCCAAAGGTCTTACTCTGCTTTCCTTTGGACCACACCAGTGGCGCCAAGAGGGGGATCTTGTCGTCTGGGCAACCCAGGACCTCTGTACATGCTGCCCAGGCTTGTGCTCCAGGGAGGTTACTTCTGTGCTGCCAGTGCAGTGGTTTGACTTCACCCCCAGAGGCACACGCCATTAGATTGTGAGACAGGCGGATGCCAATCATTTGAGCTGAAGGTTCAGGTTAACCCAGGCATAGGCAAACTCGGCCCTCCAGAAGTTTCGGGACTACAACTCCCATCATCCCTAGCTAACAGGACCAGTGGTCAGGGATGATGGGAGTTGTAGTCCCAAAACATCTGGAGGGTCAAGTTTGCCTATGCCTGGGTTAACCTGAGCCTTCAACTCAAATGATTGGCATCCTCCTGTCTCACAATATAATGGAGTGTGCCTCTGCACAGAAGTGTGAGTCAGTAGCTGTATGTTACAACACAGAGGTGTCATGAAATTTGGAGGATAAAAGGAGGAGACAGTACAGAAACGTATAGGTCAGAAAGGCATGCTCAAGATATCAAGATTCACAGCAAGGTTCAAGGACCTGTTCTTGGATATATTCAAGGTGCACTCCATTGTCTCTTGATTCAGATGGATGTCAAGAACAACATATTTTTTTATACAACAATAGAGAGTTGCTTTACAAGTATTCATTGTGGCTGCTTTCTTTGTTCCTCAAAATAATCAGAATGTGCTTCTTCTTCTTTAATTACTTTTTACTGAGGATTTTCTTGTGCTGCAAAACAAACAAATAAACAAGGGAAAGTTCATATAGCGTATCCATATTCAATTCATAGTCTTTTTTCCACAGTTTGTTTACATTCGGTATGAGACACTATTGTCATAGAGATTGTGTGGTTGGGGGGAAAGAGAGGGGAGAGATGGGGGGATAATGATATTACGTTCTATTGCACATTGTTCGTGCAGGGTTTTTGTGTCGGTGTCACATGGGTAGGCCCTTTATTTATATATTTATTCATACAAACAAACCACTTCCACCAAACGAACGCAACCAGCCAAGCTATGGACCCTTAATCTCTCTCAGTGCTAATTAAAATAAATCAGAATGTGCTTCAGGTAGCCTGAAATGTGGATGTGAGCGGGTGTCCTAACTCTTTCTGGGTCATGGGTAGGCAAACTAAGGCCCGGGGGCTGGATGCAGCCCAGTCGCCTTCTAAATCTGGCCTGCAGACGGTCCGGGAATCAGTGTGTTTTTACAAGAGTAGAATGTGTCCTTTTAATTAAAATGCATCTCTTGGTGATTTGTGGGGCATAGGAATACATTCATGCCCCCCCCAATAGTCCGGCCCCCCGCAAGGTCTGAGGGACAGTGGACCGGCCCCCTGATGAAAAAGTTTGCTGACGCCTGTCCTAGATGATGCCCTTTGCGCAATGGATGCAGAATCACACAACATGGAGTCTACTGGGGTCTCAGAGCCTGACAGTGGTAATCAGATGGAGCGGTGTTACTGGTTAGACCATCAAAATCCTGGCTGGTTGGCCACCCCAGGCAGTATTGCACCTGGGGCTGTGGAAATCTACAGTAAAGGACTGGCTCTGCAACAGGCTTTTGTTTCTACCTAGGTCCCTTTCTCCCTCTCTGATGCGTTGACTGTCACCAGTCTGCCGGCTGTGCAATGCTCAAGTCCAATAACTCACATGAAAAATGATTCCCACCGGTATCCTTCTCCCCTCCGCTTCTCAGCAAAGATTTAACGGCGAGATACAATGGCGAGGTTTCCTTTGTCACTTTTACAAGATGTACTGGGCCGTAAGAGCGGTATACTGCGCGATATTATGATAAATAATTTAAACGGCATCTGTCAAAATAGAAGAGCTGAGCCTGCAGAGATATACCACCCTTGTTTGTCTGCAGTTTCCTGGCCAATTTGCTAATTTGCAGCTTCTAATTACTCACCCGAGGCTTTGGGACCATTACTGTGATTTTTGTGAAATCCTGCAGGCACATTATCCTATCAAAGTTCTCATTGTTTTCTGGCAGATAGAATGATTTTTGTTTATTTCACTGCTGTGCGTGAGAGTTGAGAAGCTTTCCCAGTAAGTAAGGCTTCCAAGCTACACACGCTTAAAAGGTAAAGGTAAAGGGACCCCTGACCATTAGGTGCAGTCGCGGACAACTCTGGGGTTGTGGTGCTCATCTTGCTTTACTGGCCGAGGGAGCTGGCGTACAGCTTCCGGGTCATGTGGCCAGCATGACTAAGCCGCTTCTGGCAAACCAGAGCAGCGCACGGAAACACCGTTTACCTTCCCGCTGGAGTGGTACCTATTTATCTACTTGCACTTTGACATGCTTTTGAACTGCTAGGTTGGCAGGAGCAGGGACCGAGCAACGGGAGCCCACCCCGTTGCGGGGATTCGAACCGCCGACCTTTTGGTCGGCAAGCAGTAGGCTCTGTGGTACCCCAGTGGGACTCACTCTTTTGAGCATGCATGGCTGCCATCATGCTATTAGTCACCTTTAGTCTGTGGGTGACTAAAAAAGTGGGTTTTTTAAAAGAATGGTCCTGGTCAGCAGCAGCCATCATTGGGGTAATTCAATTTCCTGCAGCTGTGAACTGCTCTGTGAGATGGGTACCTTAATCAAGAAAGCGTGTCAAAAGGTGGAAAAGGTCAGAGTCAGTTCAAGTTCATGGATGCTTTCTTCCCATCCAAAGAAGCCCCCTTTACTTTTCCATTTCACTCCTCGATCCCCTTAGTAAGCAGGACCGTGACCACATCTTTATTGATTCAAATGTCCTAGCACTTGTAAGCTGTAATATACATTTAAAGGTGACTTTTCAAAGGAGCTATGCAATTACTCATGTATTCCAGTCACTCAGGCATTGTGAGATAGTGAGCTCAGAGGTATTCAGAAGTCTACTCCTATTTTAGCTCATCAGCTACATGTGGGGAGAAATTCACACATAATTAGGAACAGTGAAAGATCAGATTCCCTGTGGCTTCTTCCTACACCTTTTGGATCACATCTGGATCCAGATGTGAGGGCCACGCCAAAATTATATCTGTCTCCCAGTCCAATCCTGGTGTTTCCAGCAGTCCCTGAGGTCAGCTGCTGGAGCTGGGGGCAACAGCAAGGATCTCAAATCAAGCAAAGTTACATACCCTTCAACATTTCTCCGGTGAAACTAGGGACGTCCTAAGGAAAAGCAGAGCATTCCAGAATAAAATCAGGAACTGGCTTCTGTAAATCTGGGACTGTCCCTGGAAAATAGGGACACCTGGAGGATCTACAAAGATAGAAACCTAAGCTCCTAATTTTAGTCCAGCTCAGAGGTTCCTTAATATTATACTGTATTGGAGAAATTTGCAAAGGTTTTGCTCTAACTGGGGTTCCCCAACAAAATCCCCAAATACAATGGCTTTAGGTGAAAATTTAGGCCTTTATTAATACAAACATACATACAGTCAGTTGTGTAAAAATCAGAGACAGCCTGCCTGCTGATGCTGTCTGGCACCATCTTTTATACACATCCAACTACACAGATGATTACCACTACTTAACCAATTAGATGATTACAGCAATCCTTCTCACCACAAGGACACAGTTTCTTCTTGTCATACACTGTCATCCTTCTTAAACCACTCCTTTGGCACCTCTGACTTGCCCACCCCAAACTTCTCGTTGTAATGATAAGTGAACACAGCTAACCATCTTTCAATGTCTTTCTTCCTCGTCTTTTGACTAATTGCATATTTGTGGTCTGCCAATGTCTGCTTTCAGTTGTCTATGTTGATAATTTTGTTCTCTGCTTGAGTGTAACTTCTGTGCTTGGCCGATCTCCTAGTGTTTCGCTCTTCATACATTCCATCCCTTCCAGTTGTGCTAGGAACTGAAGGAGAACACAGGCTTGTGCATGCTTCTGCTTAAAAAAGCAAATCATTTTGTTTTTTCTGTTAGGAAAAGTTTAGTAAAGCTCAAACACACTGATGTCAGAATGCAAAGCTCAACTGTGCAAAATGGATTCAGAGGTGAAACAAAATGGGGAGATTCTCCTTCATGTCTTCCAGCTCTACAATTCTATTATACTACGATTCTATATCTGAAGAGAGCTTTGAAGCCAGCCTACTCATCCCCTGTACAGTGGTGCCTCGCAAGACGAAATTAATTCGTTCTGCGAGTTTCTTCGTCTTGCGGATTTTTCGTCTTGCGAAGCACGGCTATTAACGGCTTAGCGGCTTAGCGGCTATTAACGGCTTAGCGGCTTAGCGGCTATTAACGGCTTAGCGGCTTAGCGGCTATTAGCGGCTTAGTGGCTTAGCGGCTATTAACGGCTTAGCGGCTTAGCGGCTATTAACGGCTTAGCAGCTTTAAGAAAAAGGAAACAAACTTGCAAGAACTCGCAAGACGTTTTCGTCTTGCAAAGCAAGCCCATAGGGAAATTCGTCTTGCGGAACGACTCAAAAAACGGAAAACTCTTTCGTCTTGCGAGTTTTTCATCTTGCGAGGCATTCGTCTTGCGAGGTACCACTGTACAACATTGCCTTCTCTCTCCTGGATCTTCACCCAAACCCTTTCTCTCTCTAACAGGTCCTGGCTGCTCCTTTTCTTATCCTCTTCTCCCCCACAACCAACTTCTGACTGCTCCATTTTCCCCCTTTCTCCGATCAGCTACCTTTCCTACATGCAACAAGTAGGGACAGCCACACATCTATTGGCGTCTCCTCTCTGCAGAGCCCACAGTCCTTCCCACTGATAAAATCCCATCTGAAGGGCTCTCTCCTCCATAGGTAGAGTCCAATTAGAACTGCTCTCTTGCTCTCTCTCTCTCTCTCTCTCTATCTCTCTCTCTGTCCCTCCCTCCTAATTGGATGCTGCCAGCAGAGAGAAGAGGCAGAACAGTTCTAAGTGGACGCTGCCAGCAGAGAGAACTGTTCTCTCTTCTCTTTTCCAAGTCCACTAGCCAACCAGAACAGGAGAGGAGCAAAGCAGCTAGTGCGGCGATGTGAAGAGAAACCCAGGTGGCTATTTAATATGGAGTTGAGGGGCTAAGGGAGCCTGGCAAGTGCCCCAGTAGGTCCCCCCCCCCAAGGGTGCATGAGTGCCACAGTTCTAGACAGCCCCTTCATGTGTTTGGCACCCAGGGGTATTAACTGTTGGCGGGGGGGATGCCTTGCAATAAGTAGAAAATTGAGAATTGGCTTCCCCCTGCCACTCTTTTTATTAGATCTTTAAACCAGGGTTGGAGAAGCTTTTTAACTCCAAAAGCCACTGTCGGGGTGGAATTTGGTCTTTCAAATTTCAGCAGTGCCCTTTGAGAGGACAAGATCCAGCAACGCACAGCATTGCGCCTTCTATTCTGCTCAAATCATGACATCTAATTGTGACACCCTACAGCGCCCCCTAGACACAGTGCCCAGTGTGGTGGAACCCATTGTGTTTCTCTGAATCTGCCTCTGGCCACACTCCTCCATGAACCACCTTCTGGAAGTTTCATTTGTCATTGTCCTGGCTCTCATTGGGTGAAGAACTTGGAGTACAGTTCCTGCCAAAATCTTTAATGCACAGGTCAGTAATATACATAGGCAAAGGAAACTCCCAAGGCATATCAGGTGCTAAGGAAGCAAAGAGGTTGATCCAACAACCAAATGGGTCCTGTTATATGGGAATGGGGCAGGCCCTTCCCCCCTTAAATTATAAGCTTTTTAAATGAATGATTTTTTTGTATGCTATGTATCTGGATACCACATACCAAATTGGCTCTATAATTTGACCTGCGGGAATTCTGTGGGGGATTTTGACAGAAGTCACAAAGGGTTTGATAAGACAGGGAATATTTCTCAGAGAGGTTTCACATACTCCAGCAAATGGCAGTGGCACACGACAGTGGGCAACTTTGGTTTTGCCATATCTCTTTGGTTGCATTGATACACCTTTAAATTAGCAACAAACCGTTTTATGCCATGTAAATATGCTTTGGAAAATGTGAGCTTCTCAGAATGCAGTCATGACCAGGTGCTTGCTGAACTTTTGAAAGCATGGGCTCTAGCATTTAATTTTCTATTGAAAGCTGAATAGAAACTTCTACACCATGGACTTCCGGGTTGGCGCCATCGCCGAATGGCGGACTCCCTCCGAGCTCCGGAGGGAGCCTGCTCGGCAGGGGCTGGGTTCTACCGCACCGGCGATGCGGGGACCCTTAAAAACCACGGCCACGGGGGCCGTGGACTTGGAGACTCGGCTCGCACCGTTAGCGCCCTCCCGACTCGTGAAGGAGCCTTTTTAAAGGCTACGGATCGGGTGCCGGGGAGAAGCGTGGTGCTTTGAGTCCTCTGCCATCCCTGCCGAGCGAAGCCGCATGCCATCCGGCGGAGAGCGCTGACTTCTTCCATTAAGAATTCGGACTTTTAACAACAACCCGTGAGTAAATTGGAAATCGGGTTCAAAAGAGGAAAAAATTTTCGGATTGGAGACGAGCGGGGGGGGATCTAAAAAGGAAGTCAGTCCCCCCCCCTATTGTAGACATTTTAAAACAAGGAACGGGAAGCCAAGGCCCAAAAAGAACGGCATTTTTGCTAAAATTAAGAATTCCATGATGGGAAATTACAAGAACTGTGCTGGAGGAAGAATTGAAGGAGAAGGAAAATGCACCCCCCCCCTGGGAACCGGGGCGATTGACGAGTGAGCCTGGTGAAAAGAGCCGGTGATTTTGACAGCTGTCAAAGTAGCTGTCAAAGTCGGAATTTTAAAGAGGATTTTATTACGAGGACCTTGCTGGTTAAATTTGTTACAATTTGATATAATTTGTTAAGACTTGAATACAAAATGGCGAAAACACGGATAACAATCGGACTTTTGGAAACAAAGTTACAACAACCCCCTAGAGGAGCTTCGGGATATTACAAAGATGGGCGCAAGCCGGGAAAAAAACAACACTTCGGAATTTTACAGAACTGGTTATCTCCTGGGAAAGCTGCAAAACTGAAACTGAATTTCGTCTACAGGGTGTTTTGACTAAAAGAAGACAATAGAATTCTCTATGAAGAAAGGAAGGGACTGAACGCAAGTTTTTGTTCCTGAATAACAACAACCCATGTAGAGTTACTAAACATTTGAATAAGGAAGTTTCAGCAGTGGAACAAGAGAAAGCTGGACTACAATCTTGAAAGAACAATGGGGGGAGCTTTATAATTTGACAGTTTTGAAGATTAAGGAATTAATTTTTAAAAAATAATCCTAAAAATGGGAAATAATCCTGCAAGGAGTTGGGGGAAAAATGGGATAGATGGATTTAGGATTTCCAGGCAGAAAACATAGATTGGTGGATAGGGGAAATTAAACCGGGGAAGGGGGGGGAGAATTAGAATCCAAAGGCTTGCAACTACTTTCTGAATTGGTCTTTTTTTTTTCTCTACTATATTTTTATGTTTTATATTCTTATTCTGTGTGCTTTTATGTTAATGGAAAAAAAGGGGGGACATTGTGGAAAGAAAAGGGGTGGGCCATGGGGAGAGATCTTTTGTCTTGCTATCAAAGGGTTGGCATAAGTTTTGTACAAATTTAAATTTGAATAATGGGGTACACAAATTAAGTTTTAAATTAGAGATGGAACTTGTGGAAACAACAATATGAAAGGGGAATACGGTAGGGGTGGGGGAAGGGGGGAGTCCCAGAAAGTGGATGTTTGAAAACAAGGCTTCGAATGTATCTTTATTTTTCTTTTCTTTCTTTTTGTATTTTGGAAACTTTAATAAATATTATTATAAAAAAAAAAAAAAAAAAAGAAACTTCTACACCATGCCTCTGGAGTAATTTCAATTTCACTCTTCATTCATTTCCCATCTGAAAATTTAATTCCCATCTTTGACAATCTTGGACATTTAGCCTCTAAGCTCTTTAAATCGTGGAGTATTTCTTATTCAGTCCATACAACTCATGCCTCGACAGAGCTATGTCCTTGTATCAAAGACTCTTAAGTAACTTTAGAAGTCGTGGAGTAAGAGGATAGATCCATTTATGGATCACTAACTAGTTAAAGAACAGGAAGTGGAGAGGAGGAATAAATTGACAGTTCTCATAATGGAGGGATATAATAGGTCAGAGCTGTATTAGGACTGACACTTTTTAACATTTTCTGGTGCTTTTTTAACATGATCTGTAATGAGCAGTGAGATGGCCAGGTTTGCAGGTGATACCAAGTTATTCAGAGTGGTGGAGAAACAATTCTCCATATTGCCTGAGCAACGAAATGATAAAAACAGTTCAGTCTAAGTAAGTGAAGTGATTGGGGCCAAATTTCTTGGCTTCAGGATATGAACTGACTGGGAAAGAGATCTTGGGGTGGTGTAATGAACATTTCAATGGCTGCTGTTTTAAAAAATGGAATTCCATGCTAGAGGTCAGAAGGGTTGAAGACAATGACTTTATACAACTCTGTGCAGCCATACTTGGAAGACTGTATACAGTGGAGCTATGGAGTTTTCTACCACGAGATGTTACGTGTGAAAGCCACTTGCTTCGATCGCTTTGAAAGGGGCCGAGAGAAATTCTTTATGGGTAGGGCTATCAATGGCTATGTTGGCTATACACATTGTTCGGGATCAGAGACACCATGCTTCTGAATACCAGGTGCTCAGTGCTATTTTTCTAGAAATGGAGGTGCTGGAACTCATCATGAATGCCTCCCATGTTCTCTTATAATGGTGGCCACCAGAGAGGTGCCGGAACTGAATTCCAGTGAGCTCCAGCTGGAAAAAAGCCCTGCAAGTGCTGTTAGAATTCCTGCTCCATGATTGCAGTCATGGGATTGTTGTCTTTCACATGACGGTGTATGTTTTGACTCCACAAAGTGGGACGTGACGGAGACAGGATGTTTGTGTTACTGTGTTCCGTGAAGTGGGACTATTGTCCTTTGTTCTTCCTCTTTGCTGTCTGATGCTAGAGAGAGAGGGAGCCATGTAGCAGTGTTCCGTGTGTGTTTATATGTAAATAAAGTAGATTAGCCAAAATGCTGAGTTGCTGAGGTCTGTCACGCAAGCTGCGAAGACTCTGCAGATCCCTAAGTGTACCGATGTCTGTTGGCATCGGTCGCTGTGATGTTCGGGCTGAGGAAAGCTTTTGAAGCTCCCGAACGATCGACCAGGAGGGAGAGAACATGCCAGTCGGGCATGTATCTCTACCAGGGTCCTACTGGAGTATAGGACGAGCTCCTGACAAGTACTAGGGAATAACAGTAGGAGATGGCTGCTGACCTAATGTCCGGCTTGTTGGCGTCCCCAGAGGCATCTGCTTGGCTAACTTAGGAAACCAGATGACTTGACAGGTCATTGGTCTGAACCTGAAAGGCTCTTCCTATTTTCTTAAGATGCCATTTGTGATGGTGAGGAATGGCATCTCTCTTCCCTTCCCTTCCCTTCCCTTCTCCATCATTGCTCCCCATCCAATGGCGCCAACAATTATTTATTATTTATTTATTTATTTATTTATTTATTTATCACCACCAATAACTTGGCTCTTCTTTTGTGTTCTTGATTTGCATTATGTGCAAATAATTCACTTTTTGTTTTGTTTCAGTGGGTTTACGCTTTGTGATGTTTAATGGGACCAGGAACCATTTCGACTTTTCAATGGGGGTGGAAATCAAAGAGAACAAAACGGAACAAGTAATTGCATGGAAAATTAACAGGAACAAAACCAAATGCACAAGATTGGAGCAATAGTGATTTTAAAAATCTGAGCTACACTCTAGAGGAATCTGCAGCTGGGCTTTTTCTTTAGCTTTTTGCTACAGCACTCTTCAGTGCTAAGTTGGCATTTATGTGGGGAATTATGGACCTATACATCACTGATGAAACTACAAGGCAATCTGATTTGTGAGCGTTGTGACTGGGAGAGGGGAAGAAATTCAGTTCACATTTTATTGCAAACCTACCAGATTTGCATTTCCTGAAACAATACACAAACTGAAAGACAAATTTATCCTCCTGAATTTGCATTTCTCTGAGTGTTGTGATGCAGCTCTCCAATCCCAAAAATGTGTACAAAAATATGTTTATCAGGGAAATATGCAGATAAAAAAATGTTTAGTATAGTTTAATATAATATAATGCAATGCATTATGCTACAGAAAATTCTTGCAATTGTGTTAATTAGGGCAAATTGCATAAACATTACTATTAATGTTAATATTATTGTTATTATTTATGTTGATGAATTATTATTAGTTATTTGGAGGAATATGTCCTAAAATACTGATGCATTTTCATCATCTTTTTTTCAAAAAAACAAACACAGAAATATGACAAACTGAATTTAAGATGGATAAAATGAGAAACTCAGAACAACCAACCTGAGAGATTCATCGATTCCTAGCTGTGAGCTTGATCTCTCTGATGGTGATCACTCTAATGGAAAACATTTCCGATCTAACATGGAATTTCACAGCCCCTGGATCCACTGTATTGCAGACCTTTGGAGTGAGAGGTCTTCTTCAACCCATCCACACTGATTTGCTTCTCAAAGAAGGTCCACTGGAAAAGTTCTCGAAAAGGTCCAGCAGCTGTTGTTGTTGTTTTATTAAAGATTTTCTTGTTTTACAGAAGTATGTGTAATGTCTCTCATATTTTTTCCATGTAACATTTTTACAAATCAGTTTCATTTGTTGCGACATTGGGGGGGAGGGGGGAAGATGGGGGGGTCGAGTGGCGATGTTTTTATTTTGCTTAATGTATGTAGGGTTTGATGTCAGTGTTGCTTGTGCTGTTCATTTGTGTTTCTTTGGTGGTGAGATAGGTTGGGGTTGGCCTAGGGTGTGGTTGTTTGTTTGTGATTGGCTGTGGTGATCTTTGTTTTCGTGTGTGAGTGGGGTGGGTGGGTGTTTTGGATCAGGTTAGCCATATTGATTTGTATGCTGTAGGTGGATTATTGTCATTGTCTTGTTGGGCTGTGATATGTGATAAAGGGGAGCCATACCGGGGCAAAGGCGTCTTCTTCTGTTTAGGTCCAGCAGGATACGGCAGGAGCTGGATCAGCTCCCAACAGGTCCAGCAGCTGCTGGGAGCTGATCCAGCTCCTGCCATATCCTCAACTGACCACCCATCTGCTCTCTGCCTCCTGACCGTTGCTCCTGCGTTCTGTTCCCTGCCACTGACTGCCTCCCGCAGCATCTGACAGGCTCTCCATCCGGCTGGAGCAAGATAGCATGTGAGCAAGCGGCTGTACATACTTGGCAGTGAAAATATTGCACACCGTATAGGCACCACGTCCTATATATTTCCAGCGGCGAGGTGTCGGCTCATCAGAATTCCTAATCAAAGAGATAATTTAGGCAAGGTGCTGCAGCCAGAGCCTAACGGCGGGTAACATTTGATTGCATTTGTATGCCGGTGAATTGTCAGCACTTACGATGGTCTGGACAGAGTGCAGTTTTCAGCACTATTGATCATGAAATTTTAATATCATGCTTGGAAACGTATGCTGGGATTTCAAGAACAGCTTTGGATTGATTTTGTTTTTAGCTGCTCCCTGGAGACGACTCCTTATTGTCTGCGGTGTGCCTCCTTCTCCCCCTCCCCTCCTATGCATGACCATTGACTGTATATGATGCATGGGCCTGAATTTGTTTTCTCAGAATCTATAGCTCAGGCTGACCTTTACATGGTTATCCATTACTGAATTTACAGCATCCCTAAGCAGCCCTTGGCTGCTGCATATATTTATTCCACTTTTACTTCTTTTAATGCTGCTATCGTGGGGTTTTCCTTTTCTCTTTAAGCTTCACGTGATGCTGGTAAGGGGATATAATTAGGCTCCTTAAAATTATGTGTGTCCATTCTACTGCAGTGCTGAATTTTAGTTAGTGCTGCTTTATTTTTGATGCAAAACTGCTGCTTTCAAAAGGGGTTCTCCTTTTCAAAATTGTCGTGTCTAAAATGCTTGCTCTTGTGGGGGGAGAAATGTCTGCTGCTTTTTTGGAAGGGAGGGGTTACAATTCCTACAGTGCCCTGGGACTCTGCAGCTTGCAATTACTTCCATAAATAACTGCCATGGAGCCTGTAAGGTTCCATGCTGGAAACATTATGACATTCCATGTCCATGTACAACATAGTTAGATGACTGATGGGGGGTGGCAAATTCACATGGGCCAGGACGGCAAATTAAGGAAGACAGAGGAGCCATCGGCGCTGAGCTCATATGCCCTGATTTCACAGGAGTGTAGAAAGGCCTGAAAATACTTGCAAATCTTCTTTCGGCAAAAATACAACCCACTTTTTGGGGATAGTTTCTGCTCATTGCTGCATGAACAAAACTCCCTGAATACAAGAAGCTTAAAAAGCTACGAATACGACAGGTTGTGGCACTCTAGGGTACAGGTTGCATGTTTGATTCTTCACCACAAAAAAACCCCTCAAAATATGAAACAAACAAACAAACTTTCATGTAACTGTTTTTTTCTGTGTGCAGAGAAAGTAAAAAAAAATAAATCCACATAATTTCCTTTGGAATGGATTGGATCCAGCGTCTCACTTCTGTCAATGGATGGTGCCTTCCATTCATGGAACTGACTGATATCCAGCAGAGGATTCCTGCTTGTGAAAGGAGGAAGAAGGCAATTTTTGCTGATTAATTCTTTCCCCTGCTATTCCATACACCATCTCTTATGCTGCTCCTAAAAAAGGTAAACGTAAAGGACCCCTGACAGTTAAGTCCAGTCGCAGACGACTCTGGGGTTGCGGCGCTCATCTCACTTTCAGGCCGAGGGAGCCGGAGTTTGTCCGCAGACAGTTTTTCTGGGTCATGTGGCCAGCAGGACTAAACCACTTCTGGCGCAATGGGACACCGTGACAGAAACCAGAGCGCACAGAAATGCCATTTACCTTCCCACCGCAGTGGTACCTATTTATCTACTCGCACTGGCGTGCTTTCGAACTGCTAGGTTGGCAGGAGCTGGGCCAGAGCAATGGGAGCTCACCCCATCAAGGGGATTTGAACCGCCAACCTTTTGATTAGCAAGCCCAAGAGGCTCAGTGGTTTAGACCACAGCACCACCTGTGTCCGTATGGTGCTCCTAGGGGTCCCCCAATTCTTTTCAGAAACAGAGCAGCACATGGGCAACCCCCATCACCTCTAGTGTTTTTATATTGTAAACTGCCCTATGAAGGGCAGTATAGAAATGTAGTAGTAGTAGTAGTAAAACAACAACATTGACCATCTTGGATGTGAGTTCTGGGAGACCTGCTCCCTGCCTTGCAGGCCTTTTTCCACCTGGCCTGGGAGGGTGGGGCTCGGACTGACTCCAGCTACAAAAGTTTGAGGGTTAATGTCATAAGAGAGTCATCTGCCTCCTCTTTGAGTCTGGTAAGGAGAATCTCCTGTCTGTTTGAGTTTCATTGCTATGAGTCTCTGGGCCTAAGCTGTATTGTACAATACATATTATCAACTATACAGAGTTCTTCTTTCTTTGCATCAGGCAGATGCCTTTCCTATGAAACAGAGGAGCATCCTTCAAAGCACATCATCTGGCGTAATCTGCCCCCCAGATAGGGAAATCTAATCTGTCAATTTTGGTTTCTCATTTTTCCCATCTTGTCTGCATATATTTGCAATTCTTTTAAAAAAGGGGAAAGGCTGCATGAAAATTCAACAGCATTTTAGTGTGCATTTATTCTAATTGCCCTGTTTGTATGCAATGTTGCCAAAATATACATTCCCCCCAATTAGTTTCATGGGAATTACTCTCAGGGAGCCTTGCATGGGGCTGCAGCCCTAGAGGTTCCTGATTTGGGTGGGAATAGGCAGTGCTTGATGCCATCAAATGATGACAGAGGCGATGACTGCAAGCAGAGCTCTGCCCGTTTGACAGCTGGCATCTTCAGCTAAGGGACAGGGCTCCCTGTGAGGTTCAGGCTATTTGAATTCAAAGCAGCATTGCTGCTGCAGTACTGACCTATCTTGGATCTCGTCAGCTCACTCTTCTGAAAATGTACCTGTTGACTTCCTCCTGGATTAATCGTCTTGTTTGTGTTGTGCGTTCTATTGTCATGGCCATTGGCTATATAAGCAATACAAATCTGACTTACTGGCTGATCTGGGATCTTAGAGCTCTTGCGACGCAGTTCTCTAACCAAACAAGCGCATATTAGGGGAAAATGTACGCAAAAGCCCTTATGCATGCCAAATACATGTATAAGAGAAAAATGCATGCATAAATGTGTGTATGTATACCAAAATGCATATCTTATTTATTTTTGTTTTCTTTATTAAATACTGCCCTTCACCCAAGGATCATAGGGCAGTTTACAAAAAGACATGACATAATATCAAGCTAAACAAGACCACTACCCCGTTTTAAAAGCCGCAGATTGTTTACTTAGCCAAAGGCTAATATGAATTTTCAAGCAGAGTGTTTTTTAAAAGGCAAAGTGATGTGAAAATGGGAAGAACTGAAGACAGGAAACATGAGAAACTGAGAGAAACCAAAACTGACAGATTTGTCCATTCCTACTTGTCCATTCCTACTTCTGTCAACCCTGGAGCAGGAACCAGCAAGCCACTCCAGTATCCCTGCCAAGAAAACTCCATGGACAAAGACAACAGGCATATAAAAGTTATGATGCTGGAAGATCAGCCCCTCAGGTCAGAAGGCATCCAACATGCAACTGAGGAAGAGCGGAGGACAAGTACAAGTAGATTCAGAGCTGATGAAGCGGCTGGGCCAAAGCCAAAAGGACGCTCAGTTGCGGATATGCCTGGAAGCGAAAGGAAAGTCCAATGCTGTAAATAAAAATATTGCATAGGAACCTGGAATGTAAGAACCATGAATGGTTGGATGTGGTCAAAAATGAGATGGCAAGAATAAATATTGACATCCTGGGCATCAGTGCTTAAGGAAATCAGCCCTGAGTGCTCTCTGGAAGGACAGGTCCTGAAGCTGAGGACGAGATGGTTGGACAGCGTTGTCGAAGCTACCAGCATGAGTTTGACCAAACTGCGGAAGGCAGTGGAAGACAGGAGTGCCTGGCGTGCTCTGGTCCAGGGGGTCACGAAGAGTCGGACACGACTAAACGACTAAACAACAACAACTTCTGCCTACATGGGGCCTAAGTGAAGGGCTTAGGGCACTCTTCTCTATCCTTCAGATTCTCTTAAAAAGCCCCAGGGTTTGATGGCAGTCAAGGTGCTGTGCAAAGGGTTCCTGGGGGCAGAGAGGTTGTAAAGCATAGAGGAACACCTGTGCTATTCATAGCTGTCAATGTTTCCCTTTTCTTGCGAGGAATCCTATTGAGAATAAGGGAATTTTCCATAAAAAAGGGGAAAGGTTGACAGCTATGGTGCTATTCGGATGATGCTAGCAATGGTAAGTTGGTAAAGTCCAAGAGCTCATTTTGGCAGCCCCGCATAGCTATGTTCCCAAGGAGAGTCCAAAAATGGAGGCGGCTGACCTCTGTGCTGATGATCCATTATCAGTGAACCAAACAATGAATGGCACTTACTTCTGTCAGCGTAAATTCAGCTTGAGCCTTTAATGAACTGTCCTCCCTTAGCTGAAATGCAACATTTTAGCTTTTTTATTTCATTAGAGATGCAAACCAATATGCAAGGGAGCATGACCAGCTGCTAGCATAAAGTAGAAACTCAACAAAAAGGAAAAATAATTGTTGTTGTTGTTATTTGTTATTAACTTATGACACAGAAGTCTCCAAACTTGTAATGTATTAAAAAAAAACATGTACGTAAATACTTCATAATACTGACACATTCATACACAACACATGCAATTCATTAAAAAAAATATGGATATTTTTCTTGTTGATTATTTTCCCCACTCTCTGACTCCCTCTATCAGACCCTCCAAGTGTCCCTATTTTCCAGAGACGTCACTAATTTAGAGAATCCATCCCGGTTTTGATCCCAGAATGTCCCACTTTTTCTTGGGATATCTCTATTTTCATTGGAGAAATGTTGGAGGTATGGAGTTATCTGACCCTTGAGCTGCCTGAAGGCAATCCTGTATAGGGAAAGTTTTTTAAAAAAAATGTTTAATATTTTATTATGTTTTTATATATGTTGGAAGCTCCCAGAGTGCTGGGGCAACCCAGTAAGATGTGTGGGATATAAATAGTAAAATTATCATTGTGGAATGGGATGTCCCTATTTTCATCTGAGAAATGTTGGAGGGTATGCTCTGTGCTCCTCTGCCAGAAGCAAACTTGAAAGCCTTGTTATCATCCCACTCACTTGCTTTGTTGTTGTTGTTTAGTTGTTTAGTCATGTCCGACTCTTTGTGACCCCCTGGACCAGAGCACGCCAGGCACTCCTGTCTTCCACTGCCTCCCGCAGTTTGGTCAAACTCACGCTGGTGGCTTCGATAACGCTGTCCAACCATCTCGTCCTCTGTTGTCCCCTTCTCCTTGTGCCCTCCATCTTTCCTCCAGCACCATAATTCAAAAGCATCAATTTTTCGCCGAAGAATTGATACTCACTTGCTAGAGCAAAGAAATTGAAGCAGCCACCCTGGTTATCTTGCTCTGAAATAGTCCCAGAGCTCCACAGCACTGGAGGCCAGGCAGGCATTGCTAAGAGGTCTGAGTGAACAAGCAAATAGCGAATGGGTGCAGGACCACTTAGAGAACACGCAGAGGAGTATCTTTCAGATAATCTGCAGCAATTGCTTGGAAGATTGCCACTCCATCTTGGCCACAGAGAGGGCATGAGTTCTGCAGGTGGCCTCTTTTCTCCCACAAGAATATGCTTGGAGTGCAAACATGGGAGCAGTCAAGTACAACATTCCTTGCGATGCTAGAGAAGACCTGCGAGGGAATGTTTGGTCCAGCCAGTCGGAACTTCCTGTTCCTCCTGGCTGGAGCATCCTTCCTTTTGCATGTGATAGAAGGTGGGCATGACCTAACCTGTCCAGGTAACAAAAGGACGAGTCACGCAGCACTCTCTCTCTTTTTCACTTCCTTCTTCGTTGGACCAGCTTTTAGCTAGGAATGCTCTGCTAGCTTCTCAGCTAGCAGAAGCACTGGGATTATTCCCCCATATGGGGTAGATCCACATGTACATATTTGTAACTAAGTCTGCCTTCAGGGATCCAACTGTGAACTGATGTGAGTAAACTTCTTTTATTGACTTTGAATGAGATTGTGGCATCTTTATTCTTTTTAAGAGGGATTCAAGGGAATTTACCAGGAATCTACAATTCAACCTGAGACAGATTGAATTGTATACAGCGTCCACTTCATGTTGCATCTTTTCACGTTACATCCCACGGCAACCCTAAAATACTGGAATGGGTTACTTCTGGGTTTCACCGCTCGCGCATGTGCAACAGCACTAAATTGCACTTCATGCATTTGCAGAAGCTCCAAATCAGGCCCAGCGCCTGCACAGACGCAACACTTTGAGTTGTGGGCATTTCACGTTACGGGCAGGCCTTTGGAACAGATCCTGTCTGTAACACGAGGTACTACTGTAATAGTGAGAGGCTTACACGAGCCTGCAACCAGCTATCTTCTGTGCTGTGTAAAAGGGAACGCACTCTGCTAAGGAACTTGCTAGCGCACGTTAGGAAGGATATCAATAAATAAGTTATCCTCTCCTGCCACCCTGAACATTCGTACCCATGGCACCAGCCTTTCACAATGGCGCTGCATGAATCCCAGACGATCTGCAGGGTGACCCGGTGCCCGAGGATCTGTGGGCCAAGAGCAATGGAAGCAGCCCTACTGGCTGCCCTAACTGAATGGCTTTGTGAGAATTGTTTCCTGGCTTTCCTGGCCTCTCCATGACCTGGAGGGAAACAGTGCAGTGACTGAATTAATATTCCCTGAGAATGAAATGAAATAAGCTACAGGGGAACTGTATGAAATGAAAATAAAATGAGGGCAATAGGTTGCTGCCTATAACAGAGCTCTGTAAATCACTTAGGTCGTTGAGCTCCTGTGGGCTGCTAAGCTTTGGAAGGATTTATAATACTAAGTGGCGTTTTAAACATACCTACTGCAGAACAACGGGCAAAAGAGAGGCCAGTGCTAGATCAGCTAGGAATTGTTTACTGCCGGCTGCCAGCATTTGCATTTTTATGGAATCATTTTATTTCCATTCCAGAAATTAACCTCCAATGAAATACATGAAGTTGTTGCAATAAACAGGATGTATAAAAGAGCAATCCGGACAGCGTTGATAGGTCTAGTGCTGTCAAGATAGAGCCTCCACAGCCAGAGGTACTATACCTTTCAGCACCAAATGCTGGGAACAAACAACAGTGGCAGACCCTCAGCACAATGCAGGGGCTGTCTAGCCCTGTATGTGCATTTGCCTCTTCCAGTTCCTCTCCAGATCTTTATTTTGTTCCTCCTAGTTTTCCAGGGAGACTTATGTTCCTCTTCTGCTGATTATCATCTGCATTTCCAGATGGAAAAACGTTTTCTGTCCCACTCCCATGTGTGCAGCTGACAGGCTGTTAAGCACAGCGACAACAGCCACAGCCCTGCCATTGAGAACAGGCTCTCGAAGGCAGCTTACAGTTTAAATCTTAAAAGCAAAACAATGGAATAATTAACATAATAAAAAGAGCATCAGATAAAATCGAACACTATGGCAATGAAATTGGTTAAAGGCTTACAGCATGGGTAGGCAAGCTAAGGCCCGGGGGCCAGATCAGGCCCAATTGCCTTCAAAATCCAGCCCGCGGATGGTCCAGGAATCAGAGTGTTTTTACATGAGTAGAATGTGTCCTTTTATTTAAAATGCATCTCTGGGTTATTTGTGGGGCATAGGAGTTTGTTCATATTTTTTTTCAAGATATAGTCCGGACCCCCACAAAGACTGAGGGACAGTGGACCAGCCCCCTGCTGAAAAAGTTTGCTGACCCCTGGCTTACCCAAAACAACAACAAACCTCTGGTTACATGAAACATATTCAATACACACACAAGACGTAGCTGGCTGTACATTTGAAAAAATAATACCGGTATATGCTATTCATTGTATTGAATTCTAGATTTCAACAGAAGTAGCTCATAAAGTTCAACGAAAAAAGTAGAAGACCCGTTGGATCAGTTCATTCTCTAATCAGTTTATGCATAAGGTCCATATATGTGAAAGTGTCTATTCCCCCTGTCTGTTCATAGAGTCCAACAATCCACACGAAAGGTTGTTGCAGTTCCACAGAATCCTTTCAGAGAGTCTAAGACAAGGATTTCTGGAATATTAGCCTTGTTTCGCCATCTTGGTCTTCAACAGTAGTACAAACTCATATACGATATCACAGGACAGTGGATCTTATTGCATAGTAGTAATTGCTGTGTTACTACTATGCTATACAGTTATTACTATGCTATAAGATTCACCATCCTGTGATATCATATATGAGTTTCCTGTTTAGGAAAGTTTTTAAAGTTTGATATTTTAAAACTTTAATATTATTATTAATAATAATATTATGTTGGGAGCCACCCAGAGTGGCTGGGGAAACCCAGCCAGATGGGCAGGGTATAAAAAAAATTGTAGTAGTAGTACCCATTTATATGACTCACCTGAATTATATTGTCAAGAAATAGAGACCAGTCCTCGTCAAAACTGTCCAATTTGGTTTTGCCCCAGATGACACATCTGTGTCTGACCAGATGTTCAGATAAAGGAATGTTCCATACATTATTAAGCCAAGCATTGGAACTTTTGATGAACTTACTTGCCTAATATCTGATCCTCTGGAATATTTGATCCTCTGGAAACCCCCATTATGTGATTTCTCTCCCTCTGTGTATGACTGCCTACAAATATTAATAAAACAGGTGGCAGATGTTTAATTTTATATTTGTGGAAACAGCACAGAGACAGCCCCAGGGGAGACAACCTCATTCTTAAGCCACTAAGCCC
>JAXCMG010000073.1:2067384-2086213 GCA_034642415.1 Podarcis siculus | reverse complement strand
GACTACCTCTTCGGAATTCTCTCAGATGTAAAGTTAAACACCTGCCATCTTGCTTTATTAATATTCATGGGCTGTAATGTAAAGAGGTTCTAGAGGTCAAAGGAGACCTGCATTGAACCCTGCACACAAGGACAACCTTTTCCCTCCACAGGAATTACAAATCGAGAACAGAGAAGGGCAGTGGCAGGTGGTATTAATGACTGGAGAAAAACAGAACAGCTACAGCCTGCTGGCAACTTAATAATTTGCGATGTGTTTTATGGACTCTCCACTTTAGAGAATTTTAAAGAGGCACTTCCAAAGGGTTGGCAAAATCACTTTGCGGTACCTTGCATCAAACAGTTTTGCCTGTGTCAAGGAGACACATCAATAATACTAAGAGATCTGGTATCTGTCTTCTGAATCACCTGAGAAAGTGGTTCTTCGTCCAGAAATTCCAGTGGTTAACTGATCTGAAGAAAGTGATTCCACCTGTAGGATATCGTCTCCACTGTATGTCTGTTTTTCTTCTCCTCTAGTTGACCTACAAGTGCATTTGACCAGGAGAAAGCAGGCTTAAGTGGATTAGGTGTGAAAATGTGCAATGCCTGTCTCAGACTGTGCCTCTGAATGCTGGGACAAAGAGATACACTGTGGTTGGTCCATCTTTCTGAAAATCTACAATCCAGCAGTTACCTAGATCCATTTCTAGCCTTAAGTCAGTGGTGGTCAAACGTGGCCCTCCAGCTGTTTTGGGACTACCACTGGTCCTGTTAGCTAGGGATGATGGGAGCTGTAGTCCAAAAACAGCTGGAGGGCCAAGTTTGGCCACCACTGCCTTAAGTGAAACAGCTCTTTGTTATGTACTGAGCTGAATCCTAGAACAATAGGATCCAGAATGCAGCAGTCTGATTGGTCAGCAGGAGCCACCCAATCCAGCTCCGGGTGGAAGTGAATCAGCAACCTGATTGGCCTGCAGGAGCAGCCAGTCAGGCTCCTGGATGAAGTGAATCAGCAACCTGATTGGCCTGCAGGAACAGCCAATCAGGCTTCTGGAGGAAGTGAATCTGCAACCTGATTGGCCTATAGGAGCAGCTCGGAATTAGCCAATCATGTGGGGCCCATTGTGTAAATAATGTATATATAGCTACACATTTTGGGGAAACTTTCATTTGAATAAAGAACATGAAATTCACACTCAACTCCGAGTATATTTCACTCTTCCTTAGAGCCCTACACCAGCACGGCAACAGATGTCTCTCACCTGTTCCTTTGGTCCAACAAAGTAAAAGGGAGATCCTTGGAATCAACTGAGGAACAAATAGAAAGTCCCATTGGAGCTGTAAGTTTACTAATGAAAAAAACTGGGACTTTATGCACTCTGAGTCTAACTTCACTTGTATGACAAAGGGAGCTTGCTTAGTGAGTGAACAGCATGACGCCAAATCTTTAGACCTGTTGTTTGTTCCTTCTGTTGTGAGTTTGTGAGATAAATTTGATGTAAAGAGGTCGCAACTTTAATTTTGGGAGGACCACGTCTTTATCTTTACCGTTCCTGAATCATACAGTTACCTTCAACTTGATCTTCATCCTCTGATCATCTGTTTTCCAGCCTCATTACAGGAGGTTGTTAAACAGTAAACAGACCTTTCTGGCAGACAAAAGGATTAGTGCTCTGATCTTTTCTGCAACCGCTGGGGTCAGGATGTTAGCTGTTCTTTTCAGGTCATTTATAAGAAGGGAGGGTCACAGATAGTTCATGCAGGGCATGCCTTTTATACTAAACTTTGGCAGCTGCACTAATGTCATGAGCCACAGAAATAAATCATGTTGAAAGTCCAGCACTCATCGGTACAGGGAATTCTCAGCACCCTCACCGAATTCAGCACTCTTACCAGGTTGTTTTGGGGGGGGGAGAGAGACTAAGGAGGTTAAAGAGGTATCCAACGGATGTCAGAGCTGGCAGTGAAGTGAGATGGGAACCAACAATCTGGACTGATGAGTCGTAAAGGACCACAAATAAAGGACAATCAGGATCAGAGAACAAAGAGGTAATGATTCGCTGGGCCAGAGACTTAGGGCATAGTATAGATTTGGATGACTGGCAAAAAATATGGAACGAAAATCTGAAGTTTACAGCATGCATTACGTTAAAAGAAAATGGTATGAAAATGGTATACAGATGGTATATGACACCAGTTAAGTTGGCAAAAATGTACAAAACCTGTAACAAATGTTGGAAATGTAAAGAGAAAGAGGGTACATTTATTCATATGTGGTGGGAGTGTAAGAAAGTGAAGGGGTTCTGGGAAATGATATATAATGAGCTAAAGAAAATGCTGAAATATAGCTTTGTAAAGAAACCAGAAACCTTCTTACTGGGAATAACTAAAAATGAAATAAATAAGAGGGACTGTAAACTTTTTCAGTACGCAATAACAGCAGCGAGAATATTGATGGCCCAAAAATGGAAACAAGAAGAATTACCGACTCTGGAAGAATGGAGAACAAAACTAACAGACTATGCAGAACTGGACAAATTAACTGGAAAAATCAGACTTCAAAGAGACCATAAGTTCCTAGAGGACTGGGGAAAATTCAGAGAATATTTGAAAACTGTATGTGAGGAACAAACAACGCTAGTGTGTTTTAAAGAAGCTTTGTGAAAAAAATAAGGAATATTGCAAGAATGTAAATGAGGACAGAAAAATTTTACTTAAAGGCGATACTATAATTAAGGAATGTGAAGATAGAAATTTAACTACGGATGATTGTCAGAGGAGTTGAGGGAGGTTCAATAAGTTAAAATATGTGATTTGGAAAATTGTATGATTGGAGATATTATGGAAAAATTTAATAAAAAATCTATTTAAAAAAAAAAGGATCAGAGAACAAGCCAGGATTCAAGACTAAAGAGTAACTTGAAGCATGCCAGAACCAGTAGCAGAACTTCAAGCTACGGCGGGGGGGGGGGGGGGGGGGGGGGGCGGGGGCATGTCTGGGGGGCGTCCCAGGGGCATAGCACGCTGCCCGCAAATTGGAAGTGTGGCACTCAAAACAGAAGCGTGACACTAAAGTTACAGGGAACCAGGCAGAGGGCCTTCTTGGTGGTGGCGCCCTCCCTGTGGAACACCCTCCCACCAGATGTCAAAGAGAACAACAACTACCAGACTTTTAGAAGACATCTGAAGGCAGCCCTGTTTAGGGAGGCTTTTAATGTTTGATGTAGTACAGTATTTTAATATATTTTTTTGGGGAAGCCACCCAGAGTGGCTGGGGAAGCCCAGCCAGATGGGCAGGGTATAAATAATAAATTATTATTATTATTATTATTATTATTATTATTATTATTATTATTATTATTATTAAAAACACAGCACATTCGGCTTCCGAAAACAGTTCGCAAACCGAAACACTTACTTCCGAGTTTGCAGTGTTTGGGTTCCAAGTTGTTTGAGTACTAAGGTATTTGAGAACCAAGATTCCACTGTAGTTTCCGTAACCAATGTATTTTAGAGCTGAAATTTTCCTGACAATAGTTTATAGCATAAAAACAAAACATGACTGTCCTTTTTACATTGTGGGTGGCACTGTGGTCTAAACCACAGAGCCTAGGGCTTGCCGATCAGAAGGTTGGTGGTTCGAATCCCCGCGACGGGGTGAGCTCCCGTTGCTCAGTCCCTGTTCCTGCCCACCTAGCAGTCTGAAAGCACGTCAAGTGCAAGTAGATAAATAGGTACTGTTCCAGCGGGAAGGTAAACGGCATTTCCGTGCACTGCTCTGATTCGCCAGAAGCGGCTTAGTCATGCTGCCCACATGACCCGGAAGCTGTACACTGGCTCCCTCAGCCAGTAAAGCAAGATGAGCGCTGCAACCCCAGAGTCATCCGTGACTGGACCTAATGCTCAGGGGTCCCTTTACCTTTGCTAAACTTATTTTATTTTAAAATCAGTAATACTTTATATTTTAAAAATCCAAATAGTAATTTTAAAACTATGGTTGGGTTCCAAGAAGTTCCACATGCATACAGGAAGAAGGTGGGGTCTGAAAAGTCTTGGTGTGATCCTGATGTACGTAAATTGCTGACATCCAATGGTGTCCATGCACAAGTGGAGCAGGCTTCTGTTCATATCATGGGACTTCCCTTACCTCTCTCCACCCTGTGGCACCCTATACGGAGGACCCTCAAGGTGTGGGAGACTGCAGAAAAGAGCAGAAGAAGACCTACTGCATGAACAGAAGACTGCTTGTGCAATGGATTTCACCCATTTCAAGAACTTACAAAGGAAAAATTCCTCACATGTGTTCTGTCAGGATTTGGTAGGACAACTCGGTAAGGCAGGGTGCTCCTAGTTCAAATGCCTTCCCTGCTATGTTCTCACTTGGTGGCTGTGGTGTCTGCCCATTCCTTGTGATTATGTTTGTACAGGGGATGGAAATGGTTAATGTAGATTGACCAATGAGGAAGCTCAGAGGTGGAGCCTACCTGGTTTTGAGGCTCAGCCCAGGGGTTTACCATTGAGAGATAGAGGAGTGAGGGTCAGACAGAGGCAGAAAAAGTTGAACATAGTGGTTGTGAGAGACAGGGATAAAACTGAGAGAGAAGAGTGTGACAGTGTGAGATAGTGCCACATCTAGTTAATGGCGCGCATTTGAGAAATCGTTCTGAACATATTTAAAACTTGTTTGTTCGTCAATAAAGTTTAATCTTTGTTGTTTACTTTACAACCTGACTGAGACTCAGTATTTCACCAGAAGAAACCTGGTCGGTGGCAGCGGAAGAATAAAGCAGTGGTGTACAGGTCAATAGTCTGTGAAATGACCGGGGGCTCTGTAAAAACGCCACAGTAGCCTTAGGCAAACCACTCTGTCTCAGCCTCACATGTGGTTTAAATGTATGGATGCTAACTCCTGCTGCTGGTGGGGCTGAGACCAGTTAAAACGAGATGCCAGGGGCTTTTTAAAAAAAGGCCTGTCAGCAGCTGCACATGCAACACTAGTGCACTGTGTCACATGCGCTGGTGTTATGGGTCCCTGGCATGCTCATGTGGCAGGTGCCTCAAACAGGTGGACCCTGAATGGGCATGTGGTGTGTGCATTTGTATATATTAAAGGAGGAGGACATGGGTGGCACTGTGGTCTAAACCACTGAGCCTCTTGGGCTTGCCGATCAGAAGGTTGGCTGTTTGAATCCCCGCAACGGAGTGAGCTCCCATTGCTCTGTCCCAGCTCCTGCCAACCTAGCAATTTCAAAGCATGCCAGTGCAAGTAGATAAATAGGTACCACTGTGGCAGGAAGGTAAATGACGTTTCTGTGCTCTCTGGTTTCCGTCACTGTGTCCCGTTGCACCAGAAGCAATTTAGTCCTGCTGGCCACATGACCCGGAAAGCTGTCTGTGGACAAATGCCAGCTCCCTCAGCCTGAAAGTGAGATGAGCGCCGCAACCCCATAGTCGGCTTTGGCTGGACTAAACCATCCAGGGGTCCTTTACCTTTACCTTTTACCTATACAGTGGTATCTCTGGTTACGAACTTAATTCGTTCTGGAGGTCCGTTCTTAACCTGAAACCGTTCTTAACCTGAGGTACCACTTTAGCTAATGGGGCCTCCCTCTGCCTCTGTGCTGCCGGCACATGATTTCTGTTCCCATCCAGAGGTAAAGTTCTTAACCCGAGGTACTACTTTCGGGTTAGTGGCATCTGTAACCCAAAGTGTTTGTAACCCAAGGTGTTTGTAACGTGAGGTACCACTGTATTAAAAAGGGGAAGGAGTAAAAAGGAAGCAAAGTAGAGGAAAAACATCATAATGTTTTACAAGAACTATTCTATAAGGATTCGTTTTTCAGTGCAATTTTGGGGGTTTGCTTCTTTTGCTTCCTGTGTGTATATTAACACACTGACACAAAGCTTATAATTTGTCTGAGAGGGATTGGATTGCCTAAGGCCATTTGGTGAGTTTATCACAAAGGATGTTTATTAAATTCTCCCCCTCCAGTTTTCAGAGTTCTACATTACCTGATCTGCCATTCTTTTATATATATATTTAAATTACATGGAATGTGTGCTCAGACTTTGGTGCCTGCACAATTTGCGGCAATTTCCAACTTGCAACTTTTTGCCTTATGGATTAGTGTTGAGCACCAATGCATGCGCACGTCGGTTCAGTCACATGCAAAATGGAATCGTGATCTGATAGCACGCGCACATTGGCCATCTGTAAAAAGGAGAAAGATACAAACTGTATTTTAGACACTTTCAGTGTTTAACTGAAAGGTGGTCGGACAACAAATTCACAGAATGATGATGGGATGGAACACGGCAGGACCATGGCTCTGTGCCAGAGCCCACATTCTGTGTGCAAAAGATCCTGGGTCCAGTTCATGACATCCTCAGTTAACAGGGTCAGGTGTCAGGTAATGGAAAAGGTCTCTGCTTGAGGCCCTGGCAACCCATCGCCAGAGAGAGTAGACCAGGGATAACAACCATTTTCTTCTGTCAAGAGCCACATCCCATCAAGGTAATCTATCAGGGGCTGCATGCAGGCAAAAAGCAGAGCCATAGCAAATGATGGGCCAAGCCAGAGAAAAAGGTGTTCTGGGTCAGCAAGTGGGAAGAGTGCTGCTTGCAGAGGGTTGCTATTTACACATCTTGTGAAAGGAGGACAGAAAGAGGACACTGATTTGCATAAAATATGCACATGCTAATTTATATGGAGACAATGGGAGGAATTTAAAGTAGCACTAAGGATATTGTTCCATCAGGCAGAGCAATCATACCTCTCTTCTTCCCAGGCACAGTCCTGGGGGGGGGGGTTCTCCTGTCCCCCCCCCCCAACAATTGTTGTGCGGGCAAGGGGGGCAACATGATGGCAGGAGGGGGGAGCACATGCTACTACCAGGAATCTTTGCATATTGTCAGCTTCTGCTAGCAGGACTGGTTAGTTGAATCTGGCCCTATAACACAAATATATCTCACTATGTTGGTTTCCCCCGTGCTGCATTTCAACTTGCATTTTTTACATTGTTGTACACACCAGAATTGGGACAGGGATCCCTTTGCCCAATGTACGTGACCAGGGGTTTCCCCTCCCCCCACCATGCCAAACACCTGTTCAGTGAAACTGTCATCTGCTCGGTCGCATCAGCTGTCTGAAATGTATGCCCCTCACCTTAACCCTGGCTTACGTTTCCAAATTGGATGGAAGGCAGGGGCGTAGGAAGGGGGTGGGGGTGGTCCGCCCTGGGTGTCACCCTGAGGGGTGTGTGTGACAAAATAGCAGGCAGGCAAGGGTGAGGGTGTGCTGTTGTTATGGGTGCATGTGCCATCCATATTAGCACCACGCATGCACCGTCCGCATTGGCACTGCACATGTGCCACTGGGCGGTTTACCCCACCCCTGTAGGGAGTTCACCCCACCCCTCGACACCCCACACTGGGTGCCAGAGAGCCTTCCTTCACCACTGATGAAAGGTAGTTTGAAGCGGACTGCATTAAGAAGTCGTGTTTCTCAATAAGTTGCAGGATACCAATGGATTGTAGCTAACAAACACTAGTGGTGGAAGCTCACTGGAGCGCACATGTAAAGGGTAACATGTACACAGACCTAAGCATGAGCTTATGGGATATGCAGACCACAAATCCCAACCCTGAGCAGTGTGAAGGGCATAACTGCAACAAAGAGAAAGGAAAGACAAGCACAATAGAACAGCGAAGCATTAGCAACGCTCACTTGGTGTTGAACTCATCTGTTTTTCCGAGATCTTATTACCATACATTATAGGTGATTTCTAATTCTAAATTCCTGCCCAATGGACTATGGCCTGAACGGTGTCCTTCATGGCAAACTCCTCCCCAGAAGGGCTTCCGGGAAGCTCATTTGAGCTGCGGTTGCAGAAAGCTAATTGAAACCATCATAAACCGACATATATATAACTACTGTAGTGAGTCAACATATATAGCAAAGCAAAGCATTCCCAGTGAGACTGCGGCACACTGTTTGGAGCATTAACCTGATGTTGCATCTGCCTTGTTATCTTTGTGATTACTTGCTTTCAAGCTCAATTGTTGTGAATTCTGGGCATGAGAGGTACTTCAAAACCCACACCTATGTGCCAAGGAAGGCATGCACCCCCCCCTCTTTCTTTCTCTCCCTCCCTCTTCACACACCTCTTCACAGGGCCACAGGGGAAAAAATCATCCAAATCTGTCCAGGCACCAAACCCTGACTCGCTGTTCATGGCAAAGAGACTGTTGCCTTTCCCCTGCGCCTCATCTCCACCTTGGCTTCTTCATGATTTCTTGATCATGCTCATCAAGCTTCATGAAGCTAAGATGGACCACAGGCCATGTCCCCATCTACAGCTCCATCTGGCTATTGTTGTCCTGAATATATTTCCCTCTCACTTCCTCTACTCTCTGGTCCCATTCTAACAGCTCCCACCTATTCTTCCTCCAAGTTCTCTTTGGGTCCTTCAGCTTTATTTTCCCTTGTGTCTTTCTAGTACTGTTTAAGACTGACTTCCCTCCACTCCAGACTTCCTCCTTCTCCACTCTCAGTGCTCCTCCTATCTCAGCTCTCCATCCCCTTTCTCTCTCCTCTCTGGTCTTCCCTGTCTAAGCCCCATCCAGGGTTTTGTGGGAATGTTCAGGGTGGCAGGAGAGGATATATTGCTTATTAATATCCTTCCTAACTTGCGCTGGCAAGTTCCTTTATGTAGCAGAGTTACATTCCCCTTTTTATAGAGAGAGGTGTGCTGTGTGACTCGTCCTTTTGTTACCTGGACAGGTTAGGTCACACCCACCTTCTATCACATGCAAAAGGAAGGATGCTCCAGCCAGGAGGAACAGGAAATTTCAACTGACTGGACCAAACATTCCCTTGCACGTCTTCTCTAGCATTACAAGTAATGTTGTACTTGACTGCCTCTCATGGATCACATCCCACAGGTTTAAATGCCGACCCCATTCTTTTCAGGTTGATGCACTGTCCCAGTGGCTATTGTGGGCTTCTGAGAGGGCTTGCAGATTCCTAACACCTGTGTTAGACATTTGTTGTGGGCATCTGGGTCAACAACTACCCTGATCAGCACCTGCGGCATCAGGAAAGAGGGGCAATGGTAAACCTTTTGGTCACATCTTACACCCTGTGATGGCCTGGGAATCCGATTTAGAGGCTGAACCAGAGGAATCCCAGCCTGCACAGGAGTCCCTGCCTCCAGGGCCGGCTGAACTGGGGCAGGGCCTTGATTCTGAAGCGCCTGCACCTGTGCCGGATCCTCAGGAGCAGGCACCAGGTGAATCCACTCTGGCTCCGGAGGTGGTTGAGGACTCACTGCCTACAGGTGAGTCTCCCCCTGGGTCCAGTAACCCTTCAGCCTCTCCTGAACTGCAGAGGCTCAGGGCAGAGAGGCGAAGGGAACTGGTTTCTCCCAGGAGGAGTGCTCGCCTTAAGGCCAGGAGAGGCGGATCTCCTGGGGAGCGGGACCGCCCCTGGCCTCAGAGAAGATAAAGGCCAGTCAGACCAGTCCCAGGTTGCAGGAGCAACGTCGTTGAGTACTTGCTCTTGCCCGGACCCAGACCTGACCTTCCAGTGTTCCTGTCCCCGCCTGGCTTCCTGCTTTGGACCTCACCTCGCTCCTTGTGAACTGTTTCCAGACCAGTGACCCAGGACCAGACTTTGACTACGCCAACGGTAACCTTCCCCCCGGGACTAGCACACACCCTCCCCCAAAAGCTGTTGACTTGCTACTTAGCTTCAGTAGCAGGTGAGGAAAAATGCTACACTGTGCTAATAGAGGCAGGTCAGGCTGTGCTCTTGCAGAGAAATTAAGTCCTCAGTCCCTTAGAAATGCATTCAATCAAATCTGCAGGAGTGGGTGCAAAAGTGTGAGAGAAAGTTCTTAACTAGTTGGCTTCCTCCTTATATCAAAGGGGAACAAAGACCCAGCAAGGAACCTCGGCTGTACCTGAGAGAGCTCCGTGTGCTCGCTCAAGCAGACAATGACCTTGTTCACACAGCGGTGGAGAGGCACACATAATGCACTGATTCCTCATTAAATAGAAATAATAAAAGATCCCTACATAGAAAGAACAGTGGGCAGGGCAACCGCAGAGGAAGGCAGGTGTGGAAATTTGGTGAGGATAGTTCTGGGGTGGTAAAATGCTTTGCCCTGCTTCAAACTGCAGGTGGGAGCTCACTTTAAAAAGGAGAAAGATACCCTGTATGAGAAACCGCCGGTGTTCTGGTCTACAACCTCCCGTCACAATGCGCTAGCTTGTTTTGTTTAAATCCAAACCTTCCAGCGAGCTTTTACTCATGGGGCAAACATTTAAAATTCATTATTCCCACCTGTGCTAGCTCTTTTTGACGTGTATACAGATCAACCCCATGCTGAAGGGTGAGACAGGTGTGCAGAAGCTTCTGGCATGTCCAGGGGCCAGCGGCATCCTTGCCCCTGCAATGGACATGCCTGCTTGTGGCAAGGCTTAAGCCAGTAGAGGCTGGTCTATCGGGACAAATGCACTGCCCCACTGAACGATAGGTAAAGGTAGAGGGACCCCTGACCATTAGGTCCAGTCGCGGACGACTCTGGGGTTGCACTGCTCATCTCGCTTTATTGGCCGAGGGAGCCGGCGTACAGCTTCCGGGTCATGTGGCCAACATGACTAAGCTGCTTCTGGCGAACCAGAGCAGCACACAGAAATGCCGTTTACCTTCCTGCCAGAGTGGTACCTATTTATCAACTTGCACTTTGACGTGCTTTCGAACTACTAGGTTGGCAGGAGCTGGGACCGAGCAACGGGAGCTCACCCCGCTGCAGGGATTTGAACTGTGACCTTCTGATCGTGGTTATTTAAGCTTTCAGAATATTTAGAATTAGCCAAATTGACAGATATAATAAGACAAAAACCAAAAAGTGAAATGAAAAAGGAATCAGAGCGTCTAAATGAATACCTTAAAAGCCAAGGTTTGAGGACAGAAATCTGGCTGAGTCTGGAATAACCTTGTGAAGTGAAAGGATAAGAAAGAGGGATTTATATCTGGATGCTAGGATAGAGATGATAAGGAAAATAGGAAGACACAATGAGAGGTAAAGGAGGTGCTGTGGGATTGGTGGAAGTCAATGTTTGTTTTTCTTTTTAGTGTTTATATTATTAACTTGTAAGATATGGATTTGTGGATGTTGTTTTTAATGTTTGTAATTGTGTTTTGTGTATTGTTATTTTTCGATATTTTTCATGTTGTGTGGAAAATACTAATATTTATTTATTTAAAGAAGGGACGCAATGGAAGTTAGACTATGTTTGGAGGAAGGCAAGTGGCAGTTCCTTGAGTGCTTACTTGCCATCATCATCATCATCATCATCATCATCATTTATTACGGTCATTTATTATTCACAAGAATAAAATATACATTTCAAACATTGTACAACAACAGCTTAAAGATTAAAATCTTAGATAAACACATATGCACATAAAGACTTAAAATTTGGGCTACCATACAAGTTGGCCCTGCCACCATGGAGGCCAAATTCGACTGTTTTCCTAGTGAACTAATTTGTTTCAGGGGGTGGTCTGTGCCTGCAAATCTGCGTGCAGAATCTGGCGACCATCCAAGTCGTCTTGTGGTCTTTGCCTAAGAGGAGAAAATTGAGTTTAGACTTATCCGAAAGGTCAGCAAGCCTCTCCAGCTGAGAGTCAATGGTATCGCTGCGTATCTCGTCATAAAAGGGACATCTAAAAAATAAATGCTCGAGGCTTCCTATTTCCCCTAATGGGCAGACGCAAAGTCTCTGAGCATGTGGGACTTTTCCAAATGTTCCTTCCAAAACCGGCGAGGGCAAAGCCGAGCTTCTGGCTAGAGTAAAGGCCCTTCTTGGGTTTCTTGATGCGAGAAAATAAAGGCATGCTGCCGGGCTGCCAGCTTTTCTAGCTTTTTGGTGCCAGTCTCTGGGGCCGTCCATTCTTAAGGAAATCAGCCCTGAGTGCTCCCTGGAAGGCAAGATCCTGAAGCTGAGGCTCCAATATTTTGGCCACCTCATGAGAAGAGAAGACTCCCTGGAGAAGACCCTGATGCTGGGAAAGATGGAGGGCACAAGGAGAAGGGGACGACAGAGGATGAGATGGTGGGACAGTGTTCTTGAAGCTACCAGCATGCGTTTGACCAAACTGCGGGAGGCAGTGGAAGACAGGAGTGCCTGGCGTGCTCTGGTCCAGGGGGTCACGAAGAGTCGAACACGACTAAACGACTAAACAACAACTCTGGGGCAGTTGAGAATTCTCAACAGCCAGAACCTCCTGCACATTTTTTTTTACATTCATTAAATAAAGCGTAGGCAGGGTCTTAGAAGGGGGAATGTTCCACCCTTTCCAATGACAAGACACTAAGGGATTTTGCCTAATCAAATGGGCATGAGGGTTTTATTTGTTTATTATTTGTTTATTTTATTTTTAAAATAAATTTTTATTAGATTTTCCACAGTGATAACACAAACCACAAAGCAAAATGATACACAAAAACAGAAAAAGAAGAAGAAGAAAGGAAGAAAAAAAAGGGGCAATAAACAGATAAACAATAACAACAAACTTAATTCTTCACAAATCCAACCTTTTAAACATCTTGGCTGACTTCCTCAAATCCCTCCCTTCTGAGTTTCCTTGCAATTAAAAGTAACAGCTTTCTAATATCATTATTAAACTAAAACAATTTCCAATTATAGTCCATCTTATTCATTTTTCTTAACATTCTAAATCCCATTTATTTAATTATAACTTAATTTAATCCTAGGCCTATTTGTTTCTTTGAAGTATTTTCTAATTTTTTATATTACAATATTTATTCAAATAGCCCTTGAATTTCCTCCAGTCCTCTTGAAACTCCTCTTCTTTCTGGTCCCAGATTCTTCCAGTCAGGTCAGCTAGCTCCGAAAAGTACATCATCTATAAAATGGTCAAAGGCCTGGAAACGATGCCTTATGAGGAACGGCTAAGGGAGCTGGGCATGTTTAGCCTGGGGTGATATTATAGCCATGTTCAAATATATAAAAGGATGTCATATAGAGGAGGGAGAAAGGTTGTTTTCTGCTGCTCCAGAGAAGCGGACACGGAGCAATGGATCCAAACTGCAGGAAAGAAGATTCCACCTAAACATTAGGAAGAACTTCCTGACAGTAAGAGCTGTTCGACAGTGGAATTTGCTGCCAAGGAGTGTGGTGGAGTCTCCTTCTTTGGAGGTCTTTAAGCAGAGGCTTGACAACCATATGTCAGGAGTGCTCTGATGGTGTTTCCTGCTTGGCAGGGGGTTGGACTCGATGGCCCTTGGGGTCTCTTCCAACTCTATGATTCTATGATTCTATTATTATTTATTTAAGCAGTGTGCACACGAAATTCTGCAAAGAACAGCTGTGACATTCAAATTGAGTGTATAGCTTTTTGGGGAGGGCAGGGTGTGTGTGAAAGACAGGGTTTCCAAATTCACATAACCAAAACTCTGTGCTCAGGCGTATAATTTGTGTGATCATGTCAAGCCTCCGGTTGACCTGCAAGAGACCAGTCTTAACTGCAGCTGTTAAAATCAGCAGGTTGATGCGCTCAGGTACAATGACATACATGACTACCCAAGCGGTGATCAGATTGCTCCACAGCCTGAATAATTTCAACCCAGGCTGCAGGTTGTAGGGCGAAAGCAACTTTGGCATGACTGCAAATGAAGCTAAGAAGCAGTTTCTACACTACTCTAAAAATCAGGATTCTTTTAATAGAAAAGAACCGGTTCAGAATGAGTGGCAATGATTTGTCTCAAATTTGATAGTAATAATCAGGTGTGTACAGGTGTCAAAACATTGTGTGGCAGAAGGACATGATCACAGATGGTAAAACATTTTGCAGTGATATAAATCTGGCACCTTAGAGACAGAAATGAATTCAAACTAATCACAGCCGTTTGAAGGAGGCATGGGACTTGGATTTATATGTTACAGTATAAGGACTCTAGGCAATTTCAATTATTCTCCATGGATATATGTAACCCTAGTCTAGGACCTCTTATACATAGACAAATCAATGATGTTGCCATCCTGCCTGCAAAAGCTCATTCAAGAGCACATGTGATGTTGCCACAGATCAAAGGAGCTATTTGCATATTTTAATAACATTTCATGCTCTTATCAGCAAGGAGGAAAACATTCCACCAGAAACAACTTTCTAATGAAACTTTTAAGGGATTTTCCTCTGCGTACTTCCTCAGGGAGCAAGTCCCATTGGTTCAAGAGCATTTACTCCTGAGAAAACACAATTAGGATTCCACTTCTAGTCTGCTACAACAATTAGTCATCAATACACTGAAGAAAAATACCTCTTACTCTCTTTTCCGTCTTGTTATCCCAAGGCAGCAATAGCTGAGCAGGTTTCTGACAGGCAGTTTGGTAAATAAAGTATACTGCAAAGCAATATACATATAATGTATGCATGGTTGTTGTCATTGTCGCTGTTTAAAAAAAACCTTTCAATGTAGAGATCTAAGTTGCATAGAATTCATTCCTACTGTCCATGCCATAATGGCAGAATCAAACAAAGGGACAGAAAGAAATATGTTTAATAGGCCATTTGCAACAGATGCTTCTTCCTCTTGTTGTTGTTCAAGTTTTATTTCATTTTATAATGTATATTAAATGAAGAGAACAATTGTCACCAAAAAGAATTAAAAGATGAAACGCAAAATGGTAAAATAGGTACATAGAATAAATAAGTTTAGTAAAGGGACCATTAGGTCCAGTTGAGACTGACTCTGGGGTTGCGGCGCTCATCTCGCTTTACTGGCCGAGGGAGCCGGCGTACAGCTTCCAGGTCATGTGGCCAGCATAACTAAGCCGCTTCTGGTGAACCAGAGCAGCGCACAGAAACACCGTTTACCTTCCCGCCGTAGCGCTACCTATTTATCTACTGGCACTTTGACGTGCTTTTGAACTGCTAGGTTGGTAGGAGCAGGGACTGAGCAATGGGAGCTCACCCCGTTGCGGGGATTCAAACCACTGACCTTCTGATCAGCAAGCCCTAGGCTTTGTGGTTTAGACCACAGTGCCACCCAACAAAGTAAATAGAGACTACCTATGTCATCAGATCATCAAGTATAGTTTCAGGTTTATCCAGGCTTGTGATGATGGTTGTCTTGAAAATGATGGCTCTACTCTGTATGTCATAAACTAAGGAATGTCAAATCGTATTAAAAGTGTCTGGAAGTTCTAGTCCTTGCTGAAATCTCAAATTATGCATGATTTTCACCATTACAGCTGTGTTCCAGGGAAAGTGGTACCAAGTATTCAGTGTAAGATTTTGAGCTGTTTTCCATCGAGTTGCAGTTACTGTTCGTGCTGCCAAGATCATATATAAGACCAATTCTTTTGCCATCAACAGATTCTTCTATTAGAACTTGCTCTCTAGTCCTGCGCTGGGGAAAGCTACCAGATCTGGGGACTCCATAGGCAAGGATTTTTCTTTGGTGTTCCCATATCTGTGGAATGCCCCCCCTACGGAAATGGGTGGTCTTTAGAAGAACCTTCCATGCCTTTTTAATCCAGTCAGCATTTCAATGTTTAAACATTGTGTTATCTGCTGCTGCTATCTTTTCATGTCACATTATAATTTTAATCATTTGGAATTTTAGCGTACATGAAAATGACAGCAAAGGAGTGTAAGGTAGGGGTGCTATATCAGATATTGGGGAATGGGGCAACATTTGGAGGTTCTATATAACCTCTTCCTTTTTTCTTTTTCTTTTGAAAGCCAAGACTCATAGACTCCAATAAATCTGCCCATACAGTCCAGACCATGGTACTCCAAAACAGGCATAAGCAAACTCGGCCCTCCAGATGTTTTGGGACTACAACTCCCATCATCCCTGACCACTGGTCCTGCTAACTAGGGATCATGGGAGTTGTAGTCCCAAAACACCTGGAGGGCCGAGTTTGCCCATGCCTGCTCAAAAAGAAGGATCTGAGTTACCTATGAAAATAAATAAATTGTGCACTCGGGCAATCAACATTTTTGTACAAGGAAAATTTGGAGTCTCCTCCTTTTTGTTTTGTTTTGACTATGGCAGACCAACACGGCTACCTATCTGTAACAAAATACAAGGTAACACATTGCACTCAAGTAACAGGCAATGCAGTTCAGTCCTTTAAAACACTCCAGTAACTTTGCTCTCTGATCCCAGAGAGAGGCTCCATTATGCCAGCAGCTCCTTCTCCAAACACGCTGAGCTGGCTGTCTCTCTGATGGCTTCCCACAACACAGAGATGCTGAGCTTCTCAGGTTTCAATTTCCTGCTTGGGTTTCCAGGATGACTCATTAGACTAACCCTCTGAAATGGAAAACCACCACCTTACCGCTTTCACCTAGAGTGGTGCAAATTTCTCTGCTTTGCGAATGCAAACCTTTACACCAGTTTTGACTTCAAGTGCATGCAAACATTACATGCTATGCACATTAAACTTTTAATTTTAATAATTCTTTCAGAAGTACCTGAGGTAGGGAGAGAGAGAAGAGTGCTATTCTTGATTGAAGATAAGGGTTCCTCTCTCTCTCTTTCCCCCTCCTTTTTCTGGTGCTCTCAGTATAAGTATGGCTCTCATTTTGTTATTCCAATCTGGCTCTTGCTGATTGCCAAGTTACACTGTAGGCTGAGTGCACTTGAAGAGAAGGGGCACTGCTAGCATTCTGGGGTAATAATCACTCACACTAACAGCAAACTCAGTTGCTGAGTGCGGGAAGTTAGGTAGCCAAAACAGGGCTATTGAGAAATAAGGCAGAGGTCTCATATATTTTCCAGTTTTCTAGGTCCCACCCCCACTTCATTTCCCAAAAAATTAGGGAGGGGGAGCAGGAAAAAAATAATCTGTGGTTTTCCCCCCCACGTCTTCACATCTCTAATCTTAATCCCAGTAATCTGAAGTACATCACCTAATCCAAAAAATATGAGTTATTCCACAATACTGCCACAGAAGCAGGAAGGTGACGTAAGCTGTTGTACACTCCCAACATTAGAATTTAGCCATATGACAAAACTTGTTTATCCGAGCCAGTGTAGCAAACCATCTGCAAGCTAATTTCAAGTGGGCTCCTTATAATCTTGATGAGGCAGAGTTTTCTAATGGCATTATGCAAAGCTATCCAGAGGGACTCTGAAATACTTATCCTCAAATTCCTGCACCAGTTGTTCTTATAATGATCTCTCCTTGTGTTTATTTCCAGAAAACATCTGTATACTGGAAAGAGCACTCTTTCTTCGTCAATTCCCTTTGGGTAACCACTTTTCCATTTTGTCAAAGTCCACAAATTAAACAAATTCCCTAAAATGGAATATGCAATGCTGTAGATACAGAAACCATGATACCTTTTGAGGAAGAAAGATCCACTGTTTAGTTTTCATGAGCAGCAGTGAGTCTCCTGATTGAACAACATCAATATATCTATATTAATTAAGCTATTTCCAGCAGGCAAAAACATCTGAATTGAATACAATAGGCTGGCAATAGAGAGATAGGTGACCTGATTTTTCTATTGTCATTTATCCCAAACCTTGAATGGGGAATCTGGGGGTTGGTCTCCAACTCCCATTAACTGTAGCCAGCACAGCCAATAGTCATGGATGATGGGACTTGTAGTCTAGCAACAGCTGGGGCCCTACAGGTTTGCTTAAGAATTATTTTTGTCCAATCATTTCATCTCTGAAAACTCTTACCAACCCACAGCATATATTTCAGTGGTAATTGGGTGTATTTTTGTTCTAATATGCAGTTCCTATAAAAAGAATCAATTTGCTAACCAGAACAGTTGAGCAGTTTGAGAGTAGAACAGAAGGTTAGAAGCAGCTGATTCTCCTTTTTCTGGAAGTTTTGCATGCTACTGGCACATTGTTCCATGTTTCCCTGGCCATAGCAAGTCTGTCAGGATTTCTTTGCAAACTCATGCTTTCTCTGTAACCTCCTATCAATGTGAAGAGTCGCAAAGAGAAACAAAACCCTTTTGTCTTTCTCTCGTGGCTGACCAGTCTAGGCCTCAGTCCTAACTCTACTTTCCTGGAAGTAAACCCCCCTTGATTCAATAGAATATACAGTGGTACCTCGGGTTACATACGCTTCAGGTTACATACACTTCAGGTTACAGACTCCGCTAACCCAGAAAGAGTGCTTCAGGTTAAGAACTTTGCTTCAGGATGAGAACAGAAATTGTGCTCCGGCGGTGCAGTAGCAGCAGGAGACCCCATTAGCTAAAGTGGTGCTTCAGGTTAAGAACACTTTCAGGTTAAGTACGGCCCTCCGGAAAGAATTAAGTACTTAATCCGAGGTACCACTGTACTTCCAGCTAGACATGTTGAAGATTGCAACCTAAGCATTTGCAGAAATAGGGTTTTTTTTAGCTACTTTCTATTATTATTATTTTTTAAAAGGATCCTGCCACCAGTACTCTGTAGAACCACTAAAATCTTTCCCCTTGCCATAGTTATCTGTTTGTTTTCAAAACTTAAACTGAGAGCCTTTAACCACACCAAAACAATTTATGACACATACCCCTGAATGCATTAAACAGCCATGCATTGTGGTTTGCCAGGTGCTAGATAACTTTCTCCCCATTCTTGCAATCCCAGGCAGGCAGCAAAACCAAGAGGACCAACACACATGGCTGGCCACCTAGAATCATAGAATCCTAGAGTTGGAAGAGACCACAAGGGCCATCGAGTCCAACCCCCTGCCAAGCAGGAAAGCATAGCGGGTTCCCTATTTGTGCAGTCCTGAACCTGATAATAGTAATAATAATAATAATAATAATAATAATAATAATAATAATAATAATA
>JAXCMG010000073.1:2053626-2067374 GCA_034642415.1 Podarcis siculus | reverse complement strand
TAATAATAATAATAATAATAATAATAATAATAATAATAATAATAATAATAATAATAATTTATTATTTATACCCTGCCCATCTGGCTCAGTTTCCCCAGCCACTGTGGGCGGCTCCCAATCAATTGTTAAAAACAGTACAGTGTTAAATATTTAAAATACCTGGTCCTTCAGGGGCACAGTTACCCCATTCAGGACCAGGGAATCCCCCACACCCGCCCACCCCCTGTCTCCCAAAAACAGTACTTCTGTCTTGTCAGGATTCAACCTCAATCTGTTAGCCGCCATCCATCCTCCAACTGTGATCTATAGGATATCAAGGAGTTAGTGCTAGTTTCAAAGACTGATAGAAACATTGGTGCTAATAAACAAACTGAATCATGCTATGCTACAACATATTTTCAAATGGAGCCATAAATCCAGTCTCTTCCCCCTACCCTTGCTTTTTAAGATAGCAGTGAGCTTACTTGCCACAGATCAGTCTTAGATGCTCTAAACAGATAGCAGAATTTCAGCAGCCAAACTTGAGCCAACAGAGAATTTCTGGGCTCCTATACAACGTCAGTCCCAGCACACAGACAGTTCAAAACAACAGCATCCATTATCACCAGAAAGTGTATTTTTCAAACCCATCAATGGCCCATTTGGAAGATATAACCATCTATTGTGATCCCTCTATGCCTGTAATTGCTGTTTATTAGCTTCCTCGATGTATTCAGGGCTATAAATACAAAAGCTGAATGGTCCAGGATTATATCTGAGTAGGTGACTCCTGCTCTCGGAAACATGCCACATCTGTTTCATGCTTAATAATCTAACACAAACCAATTGTGCATCTGACATCCCACCATGAACTGTATTTCCCAAGCGATACAGATGGTTAAAAAAAAGAGAATGTGTTCCCCTTCAGAGTTAAAGGCCTGAAGCCAAGCCAAGCAAGCGGGGTGGCAAGAGGAGACGACCATTTTTGGCTCCCACCCTCAAAGCACTTGTCTCATTCAAACAGTATTCATTTCTACTGGCTTATTTTGGCAGAGGATTTGAAATGCCAGGAATTGTAATTTATTAAGCAAAGACCTGTGATGGATGCCTGGAGGACTAGATAACGTTTAGGTGAAGAGGGAGACAGGAAAGCCACAGGATCAAACTCTACACAAGCAAGGGCATTTTCTGCAAGGCACAAATGATACCTGCACTTATCTGACATGTTGTTGTTTAGTCATTTAGTCGTGTCCGACTCTTCGTGACCCCATGGACCAGAGCACGCCAGGCACTCCTGTCTTCCCCTGCCTCCCGCAGTTTGGTCAAACTCATGCTGGTAGCTTCGAGAACACTGTCCAACCATCTCGTCCTTCTCCTTGTGCCCTCCATCTTTCCCAACATCAGGGTCTTTTCCAGGGAGTCTTCTCGTCTCATGAGGTGGCCAAAGTCTTGGAGTCTCAGCTTCAGGATCTGTCCTTCCAGTGAGCACTCAGGGCTGATTTCCTTAAGAATGGATAGGTTTGATCTTCTTGCAGTCCATGGGACTCTCAAGAGTCTCCTCCAGCACCATAATTCAAAAGCATCAATTCTTCGGCGATCAGCCTTCTTGATGGTCCAGCTCTCACTTCCATACATCACTACTGGGAAAACCATAGCTTTAACTATATGGACCCTTGTTGGCAAGGTGATGTCTCTGATTTTTATCTGACATAGGGAAGGACAAATGATGCCTCATGGACTTCACCCAGCTCCTTCTCCTGTTTCTAACCCAACAGGAGTCCTACCTGGTACAAAATAAGAAGATGGCAAAAAGGCTCTTTTACCTTTAATAGTTCTGCAGAAGAGGTGGTTTCAGCATGTATAACTTGTCATGTTTCCCTCTCCATCTGGCCACCCTATCTCAAAGGCATTGGCAGGGTCCTTTTAACTCACATTGCAAGGGGCTCATGCCAGTTTTCCCAGTCAGAGTGAGACATAATCTCAAGGGTGCTTAGATGCGATGGGGTGCAGCTTTGCCAGGAGACCTTGGCCTTGCAGCAGTTTGGGAGTGTCTCCCTTCCAGTGGAAGATTTTGACTTCTCCAATAAAATACTATTCAGCACTTTATAAGTATTGTGTGGACAAATGCAGTCTCCCAAACCCTGGGCGGCCCCCGTGTGGAATAACAACTCAAGACAATGTCCTATGGGATTAAAATTGGCCACAATTTTATTATGTTTCAGATGTGGGTAGACCTTGGCTCGGGCATTGGGAATTTATCCCTCCCAGTCCCCCATCTGGGATCTCAGGAACATCAGGGTTATCCAGTGGGGGGGGGGATGGACTGGCTCTGGAGAACATATGTTCAAGCAGAGAGAGCCCGCCCCCGTTACACCGCTGTCACAGGGGAGAGCATACGGCCAGAGCATACAGCATACGGCCAGAGCCTCCTCTCAAACAACCCCTTTAATGAGGAACCCTGGTATCGCTGCCGCAAAGAGGAGGGAGGCATGGGTCACTGCTGACCCCCCCCCCATGTGGGCAACACTAGCCCAGACCCCATGCGGGCTGTTTGTCCTAGATGGCACCCCCAGCCTCATGCCCTCCAGAAACCCAACTCCCTTCACTCCTAGCTAACATGTCCACCATAATGGCACCAGATTAGGGAAACCTGCCCTAAAACCTGCCCCAGAGTCGACTGGGGTTCCATGGCAGCTGCACTGGGGTTCCTGGGAAGACAGATCAATGCCAAATGGGTTCCCTGAAGGCAGAAAGTTCATCTGAGAGAGATCATATAGATTAGCAACGGTATTTGCAGAATCAAAGCCCCCTTTCCCCGCATCTCAACAAATATGCTATTGTGAGCCAGTTCTGGTGACTTTGGTAATATGTACTTACTGCTGATAAAGGATCTTTGCATTTAAGACTTAGAATTTGATGTATTCAGCTAAAACCTAATGCACTTTGGAAAGTGAGTTTAAAGGCTTTTTAGAACTTAGGGGTTTTTTTGTAATGGAAAGGGCTTGTAAAAAGAGGGGGGGAACCTCTTTGTAAACTAAAAGGGTGTTTTAATATGCTTTCAAGTTCAAAATAAATAGAATGGTGAGGAGGCAAAGTGATTAAACATGTTTCAATATAAAATTAAAAACCGCAATAGTATAAAGGTAAGATGGGGTGGGGTAGAGGGGTTGCTTCATTTTTGTTGTAAACATGCCCTTTGATTGTACTAAATCCCACTAAATCGCCTTAAATTTCTGTATCCCCTGACCTCTACGGTGGACCAACAGATTCCTATTAAGTCTTTGCTTGCCGCAAACCACTGGAAATGGTGTCATACTAAATCTGCCTGGATGAGGGGTGAAAGGAACAGTTTTCACACCTTTGATTTTGGCTACAGAAAGGAAATAGTTTCGAGGTCTGGAACTGATTAGAAAAACGTTGTTAAGCAGAAAGAAAAACTGCTGAGAGGCAGAAGCATCTTCGTAAGATCTCAGGGTGCTGGACTGATGTTGCTTTTGGACCTGGAGCAGCTTCTGCACAATAATGTGTCTGTGTCCAGGGCAGCTGTTTACCAGCTCCATCTGGTACGCAGGCTGAGACCCTACCAACCTGCGGACTGTCTCGCCAGAGTGGTGCATGCTCTGGTTATCTCCCGCTTGGACTACTGCAATGCGCTCTACGTGGGGCTGCCTTTGAAGGTGACCCAGAAACTACAACTAATCCAGAATGCGGCAGCTAGACTGGTGAGTGGGGGCAGCCGCCGAGACCACATAACACCGGTCTTGAAAGACCTACATTAGCTCCCAGTACGTTTCCGAGCACAATTCAAAGTGTTGGTGCTGATCTTTAAAGCCCTAAATGGCCTCGGTCCAGTATATCTGAAGGAGCGTCTCCACCCCCATCGTTCTACCCAGACACTGAGGTCCAGTGCCAAGGGCCTTCTGACGGTTCCCTCACTGCGAGAAGCCAAGTTACAGGGAATCAGGCAGAGGGCCTTCTCGGTAGTGGCGCCTTCCCTGTGGAATGCCCTCCCACCAGATGTCAAAGAGAACAACAACTACCAGACTTTTAGAAGACATCTGAAGGCAGCCCTGTTTAGGGAAGCTTTTAATGTTTGATGTATTACAGTATTTTAATATTTTTTTGGAAGCCACTCAGAGTGGCTGGTGAAGCCCAGCCAGATGGGCGGGGTATAAAGAATAAATTATTATTATTATTATTATTATTATTATTATTATTATTATTATTATACTTTTTCAGCTTCAATTAACTTCAATGATGGTTGCTCAAAAGATTTTTCCTGGTGGATTGGTCTCATGTTGATTAGTGTTTGTGTAGCATCACTGTATGGATTTTCTGCCTTAGGCATCCAAGTACCAATGAATTTTCCGGTGTTTTTTCTTTAAAGACTGGGCAAGGTTCAGGATATGTCTCCTTGCGGTGGCCATGTTGTCAGACAACAGAGCTCAGGGTCCCTGTCAGGTTAGACTTGGAAGCAGCTGTTCATTCATGAGGAGTGCACCATGGACAGCTCCTCTCCTGTCTTCCTGTGGGCTACTATCCTCCCCAGAAAGTTATGGCCGAGGCGTGGGAACAAATGCATGTTTTGCTACACAAAGCGATCCCATTGCAACTAGTAATCCCATACGTACGGGACCGCCTCTCCCGGTATGCCCCACAGAGAACCTTAAGGTCCATAAATAGCAACACCCTAGTGGCCCCAGGCCCTAAGGAAGTCAGATTAGCCTCACCCGGAGCCAGGGCCTTTTCAAGACTGGCTCCGGTCTGGTGGAACGCTCTGCCTCATGAGACCAGGGCCCTGCAGGATCTGATTTCTTTCCACAGGGCCTGTAAGACAGAGTTGTTCCGCCTGGCCTTTGGCTTGGAATCAGTTTGATTCCCTCCCCCTCTTTCCTTCTGTGATGGAACTCCTATTTGGGGACTTCCCTGGCTTTTTTCTGGCCCATGTAGGACCAGTCCGGATAGTTAGCCTTGATGAAGACTTGACGTATTCATCCCCCAAAAAGTTTTTGATTTGAATTTCCACTGAAATGAGGCTGTATTTTAATGTTTTAATGTATTTTAATCTTGTTTTAAGTTGTATTTCAGTCAATTGTTTTTATATCGGGTGTTAGCCGCCCTGAGCCCAGTCTTGGCTGGGGAGAGCAGGGTATAAATAAAATTTATTATTATTATTATTAGTTGAGCTTCAGAATAAAAAGGCATTTCTTCAGGGATGCTACCAGCCACATCCTAAATGCTGAGCTTAGCATCCTTTCATACAGCTAACAAACACGGAAAAGAAGAAGACCCTCAGCAACCATATTGACGATACCTAAGGAGAACTGATGGGTAGCCCACCTTAGAAAGGCTACTTGCCATACAATTAAACCAATGAGAGCAAAGCTGGCAACGGTAGGCTGATACAGGGGACAGGGCCTAGGGGAGGAAGACAGGGAAGGGATTTCACCTTCAAAGGGGCCAACCAGTCTCTGCTTTGGTTGGGCAAGGAAGACCACAGAGATATAAATATATAGAGTGACACAAAGTCTCAATTTCTGGTTTCTGTAGCCTCCCCTTTCCTGGGGAAAAAGTAGGAACTGCCCATGGAAATATGATCAGAGAGCAAATCTCCTCCAAGTAAGAAAATATACCAGCTCTTTTTAGCTGGAGGTCTATTTCATGTGAGAAATGAACCTTTTTTTAAAAAAAAAATCAAATCTTGAAAACTGTAACATGCATGCAGCATGAAGCAACTGAATATAACACACCGTCAGGGCGCGTGACATATCATAATAGAGTAATAAGAGGAATGTAAAAATAGGGTAGATTTGAGATTATCTGGGTGCCCTTCTTGACATTCGAAAACTGGAACAGATGACTAATGTAACCTCTGACGTCTCTAGTTAAACTGTGCAGAGCTTTTATTCATGGTGGGACCTAAAAAACACACACTCTGGTGCATAAAAATGGGCAGGTAACAGCACACAGGCCCACTTGTATTGTTTGCTTTTACTTTGGTTGGTCAAATTATAAGCCTGTACTCCACACGTTTCATGTACAGTGGTACCTCGGGTTAAGAATTTAATTTGTTCTGGAGGTCCGTTCTTAACCTGAAACTGTTCTTAACCTAAGGTACCACTTTAGCTAATGGGGCCTCCCACTGCAGCCGCGCGATTTCTGTTCTCATCCAAAGTTCTTAACCCGAGGTACTATTTCTGGGTTAGTGGAGTCTGTAACCTGAAGTGTCTGTAACCTGAGGTACCACTGTATTATCTTGTTCTGTTCTGTAAGATACAGAATGACCTTTTCTGTGACCTGAGAGGTGGGTTTTTTTTCATATTGCAGATTTTTGGTTGATAATGCAAACCAGCCTGAGCCGCACCTCTAATCTGCAATATTGAAAGTGGGCTGCAGCTGCAAAATGTGTTGCCTCCCTTGCTTCAGCTTAACCCCCAGCCTGCAACAAGGAGATGCACCAACTGTCTAGACCTGCAATTCCTCTAGTACTGAGCAGAACAAGACTATGGAATTGTTGGATCCTTTTTCTCAACAGTGGTCAAACCCTGCAATAAGGGTACAAAAAACCCCTTGAAAAAAAATTGCAATTCACATGAAATAAGTTCTAAGTTAGAGCAGAAACTTGTCTTCCCTGACACTTTTTGTTTTGCAGGGGAAATTCTGCATTCTGTGCCACAATCACAGCTATGTAAGATCCTGGACTCCTCCATTGATTTATTTGGCTGTTCTTGCTTCCGCCCCAGGGGAGGTTTAAAAATGGCTTCTCCTTCGAAAACCTGGAAAATCCTTATCCAGATGATATGATGCTGCTGTACTTCTTATATATCTGTGAGGAAGAAACCCAGAGGGGAGAAGTGCAAGGCAGGAGATTAACCCTTGCTGGGAAGAGGCAAGCAAACTAAGATAGAAGGCAAAGGAAAAATGGCCTATGGCTGCTCCATTTCAGAAGCAGCCCCTGAAACCCACTGGATTTAGGAAGCTCACCTACATTCAATTGAATTTCTTTCCTCTGGTTTACTCCTTATTAAAGGCAGGTGTTTCACCCTCAAAGAACCTTTTAATGAGGGTGAAAGAGGAGAACGCAAAATATGGTCTGAAGGTCAACATCCAAAAAATGAAGATCATGGCCACTGGTCTCATCACCCCCTGGCAAATAGAAGGGGAAGAAATGGAGGCAGTGAGAGATTTTACTTTCTTGGACTCCATGATCACTGCAGATGGTGACAGCATCCGCGAAATTAAAAGACGCCTGCTTCTTGGGAGAAAAGCAATGACAAACCTAGACAGCATCTTAAAAAGTAGAGACATCACCTTGCCAACAAAGGTCCATATAGTAAAAGCTATGGTTTTCCCAGTAGTTATGTATTAAAGTGAGAGCTGGACCATAAAGAAAGCTGGTCACCGAAGAATTGATGCTTTTGAATTGTGGTGCTGGAGGAGACTCTGGAGAGTCCCATGGACTGCAAGAAGATCAAACCTATCCATTCTGAAGGAAATCAGACCTGAGTGCTCACTGGAAGGACAGATCGAGGCTCCAATACTTTGGCCACCTCATGAGAAGAGAAGACTGCCTGGAAAAGACCCTGATGTTGGGAAAGATAGAGGGCACAAGGAGAAGGGGATGACAGAGGACGAGATAGTTGGATAGTGTTCTAGAAGCTACCAGCATGAGTTTGACCAAACTGTGGGAGGCAGTGGAAGTGCCTGGCATACTCTGGTCTATGGGGTCACTAAGAGTCGGACATGACTAAACGACTAAACAACAACAACAAAGGCAGGCGTCCTTCTGTAGTTAAGCGTTAAAGGCTATGTTATGAGTTGGCAGAAGGTAGACTGAAAGCCTGGGTCCCCTTCTAATTCCTGGAATAGCTGAGCTAGCTTCCTGGTGAGGTGATGGGCCATTAAGGGGAACAAAGGAAGTGGCTCTGCGCAAGAAAGCACATGGGTGGGGGCCTCCCTCCTTCAACCCACGGGTACTTAGAAAGGCCAGAGGAGAGAGTTTGAGTGTTGTGAGCTAGAAGCAAAGCAGCAAGCTGGGAACCGAGAGAGTCAGAGCAATGTTGGATTTCTGTGTGACGCCAAGTCTGTGGCTATGGGTGAAACAAGGCCCTCTTGTGGTGTTCATACCCCATCATAGGCTCAGAGTGTATATATGTGTAAGAAAACCGTATATCATAAAGACATTGCAGTCTCTGCTGTACCTCATTCCAAAGGAAACATGAATCCTGTGTAAATGCCTAGAACCCCTGGAACCTCGCACCACTCAGAGATTGGGGTGGCATGCAACAGCTACAGCACATGATTATTGGTGTCTATAATCATAACAATAATTTTATTCTTTGTACTCTGCTCATCTGACTGGGTTGCCCCAGCCACTCTGGGCAGCTTCCAACAAATATAAAAGCATAATAAAACATCAAACATTGAAAAACTTCCCTATAGAAGGCTGCCTTCAGATGTCTTCTAAAGGTTGTATGGTTACTTATCTCATTGGCTCAGGGTTGCATACCCTCCAACATTTCTCCAATGAAAATAGGGACGTCCTAAGGAAAAGCGGGATATTCCGGGATTAAACCAGAAACCAGGATGGCTTCTGTAAATCTGAGACTTTCGCTGGAAAATAGGGATATTTGGCAGGTCTGGCATGTGGTCTCCTAGTGAAGGAAATTGCTGCCTGGCTTCCACCAGGTCTTTTAAATTGTTGGTTTAGCTGAGCTAAACCAAGGTATGGCTTAAGAGTGTTGTCTAAACTTGGCTCCCACTTAACTAATGTTGGTCTGCACACAAACCTGCTGTTCTCACATGCAACCCTGAGACAACATAACCCTCAAATCAGAAGCAGAAAAAAGGACCTTTCTTTACACCTAGGAAATAGGGTGGTTTTCGGTTTGTATCAGAAAATGTTCTGATGGAATCCATGCAGCTGCAAGTGATCTAAGTTGGCACTGTATTTTACTTGTATTTAGTCAACGAAGCTTAAAACTTTGAAACCGCCAAGCTTCTCTAATATTGTATAGTTATTTATCTCCTTGACATCTGCTGAGAGAGCTTTCCACATCAGAAAAGACCCTGAATAGATTTGTTCCTACACCATGTTGGGGGAGGTAGCTACAGACCCTTTTCTGGCTCTCAGAATGGCGGCTGCCCAGCAACAGCATCATCTAGAAGTAAGCCTTCACACCTACCAAACACTTACAAGTCTTCTTCATCCAAGACAAAAAGAGGATTAGACAAGTCACTGGATGCTGGGCCTCTCAGAGGCCACACCCGTCATGATGATGGCTGTATACTCCCTCCAGAATCAGAGGCAGCATGTCTCTGAGTACGATCCACTGTGAACAACAGCAGGTGATGGCTTCTGCTCATCTGTCCTGCTTGTAGGCAGAGCTGGCCAGCCCATGAAGCAAGGTGAGGCCACCACCTCAAGCGGCAGGAGCCACAGGGCAGCAGAACGTACCACCAAGGAACGTGTCACCTGCCACAGCTGTCACAGTGGCAGTGGCAGCTGTGGCACACTCTTTGGAGGCCAGACCTGTTGACACCTCAGCACCCCACATGCCACTTCCACAGTGGCTTCTCGGTGAATAGGAGGCACTGCTGGTCTCCACCCCTAGGGAGGAAATGGCAGGGGTTCCCTCTGGGGTTTTCTGAGCTCTGCACCCATCCAGTGCAGGCACCTCTCACCCCATGAAGGCCTTTGATGAACAGTTCAACCTTGGAGTAAGGTAGATTTGATTCCCTCCGTTGTTCCCAATGTAGATCATTATTCCACTTGATCCAACTATAACACACAATTTTTCCTGATGTAGATCTTCCTTCTCCTCTTCTTCCCTGGCTGGGGGACACCATTTGCTTCAGGTGCCAAAATGCCTTGGGCCAACTCTGATTGTAGCCTTGCCACAGGCATTCAACTGGCCATGACGGGACACAGGATACAGTAGGCCTGTGGCCTGATCCACTGTTTATTTTCTCACATGTTGCGCTCAGCCACAATATTACAGGCAACATGAAACTCTCCACGTGTCACAGATTGCCAGTTTCAGACATTCACTGTGACATCTGCCACGGGTAAAGGCCTTTTGCAAAGGGATAACACAGATGCAAAGGAGCAGCAGGGTCGTTTGTCTATTTGCTCCTCCTCTCCCCTCAAATGTGGATTGATATGATTTGGAACCCTGTATTCACGTGAGGAGCAGACAGGGATGTAAAATGGTCCCTGCTCCAGAAGTTATCAGTTAGCACATGAGAGAGGGACCATATGACCTTTGGAGGTGGGGGGCTAAATGCACAGCCCCACAGCCCCTGTGTATGTTTGGTCCCTTTATATGAGTAACACACAAAGAGAACTTCACACTTGTTTACATGTGGAGTATGTAATCGTGAATATCTGAAACGAACTCTCCAAGTGTTCCTATTTTCCAGGGATGTCCCTGATTTACAGAAGCTGTCCCGGTTTCTGATTTGATCCCAGAAGGTCCCGCTTTTCCATAGGATGTCCCCATTTTCATTGAAGAAATGTTGGAGGGTATGGAATTATCCAATCCCTGAGCCGTCAGAAGGCAATCCTGTATAGAGAAGGGTGTTGTTGTTTTTTAAAGTTTTATTATGTTTTGATATATGTTGGAAGCTGCCCAGAGTGCTGGGGCAACCCAATAAAATGTGTGGTGTATAAATAGTAAAATTATCATTATGGAATGGGTCGTCCCAATTTTCATCATAGAAATGTTGGAGGGCCTGCTTAAATTTGATGAAAGTCAACAACTCCAAACATTTTTTTTTTTTGTGAATGTCCCAAAATTGAGATCTGGCTGACACATTTTCCTCTACACTTGATGCCTGGCAGTTGAATGTGCAAATTCTTGGTTGAAATCTGTTGTATTTCAGGTGATCTGAGGCAATATGACAGTTTTATCTGCGGCGCTATAGCTGCAACAGCCTTCTTCGCACATAGCAATCCTCATGTGTCATTGCCGCTATCAAGTGATGAACTAATGAATGCTTAGTAACAGCATTTGCCAACGCAGTCTGAAAAAGCAGAGGAATATTGGAGCTTGGCAAATAGCAATAACGCGGCTCCAGTTCAGCACCAGCAGCTTACCCAACCCAGGAAAGAGCGCACAAGCAGGAAGAGGTGGAGCTGGTGGTAGGAAGGGGCGGGGCATCAACACATCATTTTTTGGGACAAGAAGGGAAGGAGTGGGAGACAGAAGATGACGACACTGGAGCAAAGGCCCCTTTATACCAAGTGTGAACCAGAGGCACAAGAAACCTGAGGAGGCCAAACCTTTCTAATCACCTGCCTTAAGGCACAGTGATCTCCAGCCACACATCTCTCCCAAGACAACCCCGCAACAAGCCTGCCTGTGAGGGAAATGGGAGCCAGAGCTGTTCCTTCCTTTGTTTACCCCATTACAGAGCTTTCTTCTTGAGGCTTTGTGTTCCCTTTCACCTCCCTTTCCAGGTAAAGGAGCAGAAGCAACCAAGTTGGCTGTACATCCTGAAAGATCTGCTCCCTGCCTTGTAGATCTTTCCCCACCTGGACTGACTCCAGCTACAAAAGCTGAGGCTGCTGAACAGAGTCTTGGGCCGGCGTGTTGTGGAGGGGCTGTTGTTGGCGGGGGTTGTGGCTGTTGGATTTTTGTATCTTTATTTTAGATTTATTTTATTTTAGAGCAGATTCCATCAGGGTCGTCCTCTAGCCTGGCTCTCTCCTGCCTGTTGCCTGAAATAGATACACTGCAGCAATATAGATGATGTTGGACATTCCCAAAATAAATAGGGCATTATCATCATTCACGAGTGAATATAAACTTTTACTAAACATCAAACAGTGGTGGTATTCAATTAAATTTTACTCACAGTAGGCCCACTGAAATTAATGGACCTAATTTCATGATGGTAATTAATTTCTATGGTCTACCCTGAGTAAAACTTAGTTGACTACCACCCATTCACTGTTATACCTGCAAAACCCAAAAGAGAAATTGTAGCATTACGGTGCAGAATAGCTGCTCTTTACAACTTGGAAACAATTCCCCCCTCAAAAATGAAACTTTTTATTACTCTTCCTTGACTGATAGCATCACCAGGGGGCCATAAAGCAGCTTGGGGGGCTGGATCTGGCCTTAATGCCCCCATTTGGCCATCCCGGTTTACACAACTGGTAACAGTAATTCACAGACCATGTATTTACGGGCTGTCATGTCGATAAATCACAGATTAAAGGTCCCACTCCTAATGCAATTATTGATGTGATAGTCTGAAGGAGCCATTAGTATTTATTGTGTCAATGATGCTCAGACAACAGAGGACTGGAAAGATTTTAACTGATTTTTTTTTTTTTTGCTTCATGTTACAATGCCATTAGATGGGAGTACAATAAAAAAAACACACAGAGAGAAACATTACTTTGTTTTCAGCAAAGAATTTGATTTTATGTCATTTTGTTATACAGTCCTTGTGTTGTTTTATGAGTGTTTGGATGTCACATCCAACAAAACACAGTGCTATCATATAAAAGAGATGTTTTTAAGGGGGTCCCATGTTTTTCATTTTGTTTCTTTGTCTGGGATGGCTGGTAGTCTGAATGTGCAGTTAGAAGTTGAGTGTTTTTTAAAATTTGGTCTTCCAAGTTTCAGACTACTTGTGACACTTCCAGCAGAATCTTATATGAAAACCCCATTGAGTTCAACACCGTATACTCCCAGGTAAATGTGTATAGGATTACAGTCTCAGAGGGATATCCTGTGTAGCACAGAGTAACTTGTCCCATCAGTGCAAGGATTTAAGCTCACACAATGGAACTTCCCCCTTTTCCTCCCACCAGATCTGTTCCATCTTCCACCCACCCCAAACCCTCCATAGCAGATTTGGGGAGAGTGCAAGGCACATGCAGGAAAGCAGGTGTTAGTTCTGTTGTGCAAGCTTAAATCCAGGTAGAACAATGCATCCATTGACTCTCCTTCTTGGTTATGTCTCTGGCAAGCAGTGGCTTATATAATGTAGCTAGGGAAACCCAGTCAGAAGGGCTATTATTATTATTATTGCATATAAATTATTGGTGAATTGGTTACTTGCACATCAGTCTGGCAAGTAGACTCTGACCAGTCCTCTGCTTCTCCAGATTTCTGATTAGTTGATGGAGTGTGGATAACATTTCCTTTGCCCTTCTGCAGAATGAGGAGAGTCCACTGGCATACTATGCAAATCATGCCAACTTCCCATTTAGAAAATGGCGGACTGTGTCTACAGAATTCTCAGGATGATAAATAAGTTGAAAGCCTCTGTAAATGGTAATCCTTTGTCTCTAGCTGTCAAAAGGGATCCCTTGAAAGACTGGCTCCTTCCATGTATGGACCGTAAGACCTTCATGTGTATGTTTCTGAGCACAATTTAATGTGTTGGTGCTGAATGGCCTCGGCCCAGTATACCTGAAGGAGCGTCTCCACACCCATCATTCAGACACTGAAGTACAGCTGTGAGAGCCTTCTGACGGTTCCCTCACTACGAGAAGCAAAGTTACAGGGAACCAGGCAGAGGGCCTTCTTGGTAGTGGCGCCTGCCCTGTGGAACACCCTCCCATCAGATGTGAAAGAAATAAACAACTATCTGGCTTTTAGAAGACATCTGAAGGCAGTCCTGTTTAGGGAAGTTTTTAATGACTGATGTTTTAATGTATTTTAAATCTTTTGTTGGAAGCTGCCCAGAGATGGGTGGGGTAGAAATAATAATAATAATAATAATAATAATAATAATAATAATAATAATAA
>JAXCMG010000073.1:2018699-2053616 GCA_034642415.1 Podarcis siculus | reverse complement strand
AATAATAATAATAATAATAATAATAATAATAATAATAATAATAATAAATTCATTTGAGGCCCCCTCCCCAACCTAAAGTGCTGAAGTGGATGACCACTAGGGAGAGGGTCTTTTGTGGCAATGCTCCAGTTACAGAATGCTCTCCCAAATGCGGCTCACCTGGGGCCTACATTATACATTTTTGACACCAACTAGATACCTTTTAGGGATACGGGTGGTACCGTGGGTTAAACCACACAGCCTAGGACTTGCCGATCAGAAGGTTGGTGGTTCGAATCCCCGCAACGGGGTGAGCTCCCGTTGCTCGGTCCCTGCTCCTACCAACATACATACATTTTTGACACCCCACTAGATACCTTTTAATTCTTCTGGGCCTTTTAGAACCATGTTTTAGTCAGTGGAAAACAAAATGTATATGTCATTTTTAGAATGAGTTCATGCTGCTTATGTGCATTTTCATGTGGATATTGTATTGATTTTAGTGGGTTTTCTATTTATATTATTTTAATTTTGTGTGTCCTGCCCAGAGACGGTTTGGTTTTCCCCATTGTAGCACTTATTTTAGACTCCACCACCTAAGAGCGGGATTAAAAAGCAGAGCCATTCCACTGATTAAGCCACAATTGTCCTCCTCTCCTTACTGTCCCCTCTCAGAATTTAGTAAGGAAGGGACTTGTAATTGCTGGCCCCAGACAATATACTCCCCTGTCCTCTTAGCTGGTGGATACTGTTGTAGCTGCTTCTCTGGTATTATGAGTAACTTTATTTCCTCCTTCTACTTTTGGGTGCCAGAAACAGGGAGGGATGGAAGGAAGGAAGGAAGGGGGGCTCTCTCCTTCCCCTCCCTGCTACCTGTAATGCTGCTATTTGCATGGGGCGGGTACCAGAGAGGAAGGGGGGATAAGAAACTGGGAGAGACCACCTTCCCTGCCTGTCACTCCAGCAGCCGCCAGTGAGTGGGAAAGAAGAAATCTTCTCTAGCTTGAATCAAAATCTGAGCCAGAGAAGAACTCGTGAGTCGCAATGCTCAACGCATAGTGAGTGTGAGCAATGCAAGTCGCAGAGCCAAAAGCTTAGAAACTTTAGCCACATCACTATCTAATGCGGATTCTGGCATTTTCTTTTCTTTTCTGCCACTTTGAAAAAATATAGTCATTGGAGCAAACTATCTGCATGACAATGTGTTTGAACAGCCTTCCATTCAATGGAGCCTGGCTCTTTGTTGTGATGGCTACAAACCACTTGCGCTGCTCAGTGCTCAGTGGAAAGCAAGAACATTTGTGGTGATTAGAGATGCATAGTTTGGCTCTGGATGCATTTTAAGCAAAATTAAGTGCTTCTTATTTTAAGAGATGTGCTATTTGGAAATGTAATACAAAATACCCTGTCCGATAAAACATAAATAGTTAAGATCAATAGCTCCTCAAGTGGATTCGAAATGAGTGAATGGCTATTAGTACAGCCAGAAAATGTCTATAACCTCCATAGATAGATCTAAAGCAAAATTAATATATGGATTAGTTTTTCATTCCTCTGGTTTCAGCAGCCTGCTGTTTAAAAGACATGCTGCTGGAGAAAATACTGAAGCTTCATGTTATCATGCAGAGAGGAGATAGTACTCTAACTTTCTCCTCCCAAGTTTCAGAGAGATCTCAGTGAATTTTCAGCTGTTTAATTTGTATCTCACTTTTTCTCCCCAGAGCTCAGAGCAGAGACTGAACCACCCAGGTTGGTTGTAGCAGTCAACTTCTGTCAGCATCAGACAATTGTTTTGCAATAGCATTTGATCAATTTGGAGTTGCTTAACGGATCAGAGCCTGAACAAAGAACTTAATCAGAATGGGGATTCAAAGAGGAGACTGTCTCTAAAATCGCCCCATGTTGTGAAGGTAATCTTGAACTTCCCAAGAAAACCACAAACCACCAGGGTGGCTGTCTAATCCATAGGTTTTGCTACTTCTCCTGTGCTCAGAGTTTTGTCCATGGGGAGCTATTTGAATACGTAGCAGCACTCATTGCAGCCAGTTTAGGAAAACCACTCATTTCTGCTGATTGTATAAACTGGCCTTAAACATGACTGGATGGCAGAATCGGCAGCTTTCTCTTTTGATGCAGAGCCACTGGCAAAGTGCACTGCTTTGGTTTCCAAACTGAGAGAGCTCCTTGCGATGTTTCCCAACTGCCTTTTTGGCAAATCATTAAAATTTTAGAAGGGTAAATTGATATGGCTGTCCTCATCCATATAACGTAAAATGATGGGATAGAAGATTGAGAGTCATTTTAAATTATTATCCATCACTAACCCCAACATTCAAAAATGGGCAAGGAGCTATAATTGACACTTTAATGAAAAATGTTCTTTTGGCTTTTTCTTTAAAGAACAGTAGAGCTTATGTGAGAACGTTTCTAAAATATTTCATGTGGGGGAACTGGGATTTTTTTAAAAAATCAATATTAGATATGAGAATTATTTTTTGCTTTAATCTCCTATTGATATTTCAGAAGTTATCTCTTAACTTCAATCCCCCTTTAAAGATTTTTCAGAGTCATCCAATTTTGTCTGGATTAATGCTAATACTGGTTTGGTCTCCATGCTAGTTTCACCTTTGTCAAGACCAATTCTCATACTTTCAGTTTACATTAGCATCAACTCTGGGAGAATTATGTGGCATTTTTGTTGCAGAGTGGAAAGCAAAGGGCTCCTTGTGGTTCTCATACAGGAAACCGCTTAGGACGGTGGCAGTGATATAGCCTTTGTTTTGCATCTGTGAGCAGTGGGAAGTTCCAAGAGCAGCCTTTGACAGCTGCGGTTAAGTAAAGGTAAAGGTAAAGGGACCCCTGACCGTTAGGTCCAGTCCTGGACGACTCTGGGGTTGTGGCGCTCATCTCATTTTACTGGCAGAGGGAGATGGCGGTGGATGGGGTAAATAAACAATCTCAAAGCAGGCAAGATGAATTTACTGATTGTAGATAGACCAGCTGACCTAGGTAAAGGTAAAAAGGGACCGCTGACCGTTAGGTCCAGTCGTGACCGACTCTGGGGTTGCGGCGCTCATCTCGCTTTATTGGCCAAGGGAGCCGGCATACAGCTTCCAGGTCATGTGGCCAGCATGACTAAGCCACTTCTGGCAAACCAGAGCAGCACATGGAAACGCCGTTTACCTTCCCGCCGGAGTGGTACCTATTTATCTACTTGCACTTTGATGTGCTTTCGAAATGCTAGGTTGGCAGGAGCAGGGACCGAGCAACAGGAGCTCACCCCATCGCGGGGATTCAAACCGCCGACCTTCTGATTGGCAAATCCTAGGCTCTGTGGTTTAACCCACAGCACCACCCGTGTCCCTTACAACTGTGGTTGCCTTGTGCTAAAGATGCATAGTGCCTTTTGCAATAAATTGTTTCCTTACACATTTACAGGTTGAGCACTAATACACAAGCAACATTTGTCCAACCCGTAATGATCGGCTTTGGCTAGCTAGAGATATCATAGCCACGTTCTCCATCAAACATTCCAAGTGTCACAATGTGTGCCAGGGGGGAACCTATATGGCACTGTTTCCAAAAACAAATTGTTCAAATGCTCAGTGTGCACACCCCATAGGATGGGGAACTCTGGACTAAATGAAAATTTGGAGGCAATAGATGACGTTTATATATTTGTAAGTGGGTTTATGATCAGGAGCAAGGACTTGTGTTCAAGACAAGAAGAGGAAACACCTTTGTTGATGTTACCCTAAATGTCTTCCCAATCACTGAGGCTTTGGAACTGCAATTGCCACTTCAGTCCAGTGGAGAAGACAGCCAACAACTAGAGTCCTGCCAAGCAATGGAACTAACACAGCATCAACTGCAAATGATAGAAGCGCTGCCATCAACAAGAGAGGCACTCTCATTCTGAGGGCTAAACAGGCGCATAACAAGGTTATGTCAGGTGCAAGTATGGGCGATGAACCATGTAGTGCCTTGCTGGGATTAAACAGCAAGGTGCAACAGACAAAAGAAAAAGAGGAAAGGAAGTAGGACCGGCTCTCTGTGGATTCAGTACACAACAATGGCAGGTATACTGGAAAATATATCAAGACAGGAGTCTGGTTTTCATCTGCGTTGCCAAGAGAAAAGCTTTCATATTGTAGCAGGCCACAATTTGTAGATGCTGTAGACACTATCCACTTGAAAGAACTTCAGTCTCAAAACCAGTCATCCTCAACTCTGGTGCATGTTCCAAATAGGTCTATATGCCACATATCTCAGTCATCATTTGCCCAGGCAGGTGCGTTATGTGACCCATGAGAGCAGTGAAATAACCAGACTGTACAACAGCAGTGGGATAAAATTGGGCCAAATATTTATTGACAGCAGCAGGCAGCGCAAGGGTTGGCATGGCATTGTGTCCTAGGATCAGTTCATCATTCCACAAGCCCCATGTTGATGGAATGGATCTGCTAGGTTTGGATGGGTCCAAACCAAACCCTGTATGATGGGAGTAATGGGATGCGCGTGGTGCTGTGGTCTAAACCACTGAGCCTCTTGGGCTTGCCGGTCGGAAGGTCGGCGGTTCGAATCCCCATGACAGGGTGAGCTCCCGTTGATCTGTCCCAGCTCCTGCCAACCTAGCAGTTCGAAAGCATGCCAGGGTGAGTAGATAAATAAATGGTGTTTCCATGTGCTCTGGTTTCCATCAGGGTGTTCACGCCAGAAGCGGATTAGTCATGTTGGCCATATGACCTGGAAAGCTGTCTGTGGACAAACACTGGCTCCCTCGGCCTGAAAGCGAGATAAGCGCCGCAACCCCAGAGTCGCCTTTGACTAGACTTAACCGTCCAGGTGTCCTTTACCTTACCTTTATGATGGAAGACAGCCAGTGCTGTAAAGGTAAAGGTTCCCCTGACCATTAGGTCCAGTCGCGGGTTGCGGGTTCATCTCGCTCTATATGCTGAGGGAGCCGGCGTTTGTCCACACACAGCTTCCAGTTCATGTGGCCAGCATGACTAAGCCGCTTCTGGTGAACCAGAGCAGCACACGGAAACGCCGTTTACCTTCCTGCCGGAGTGGTACCTATTTATCTACTTGCACTTTGATGTGCTTTCGAAATGCTTGGTGGGAAGGAGCTGGGACCAAACAACGGGAGCTCACCCTGTCACAGGGATTCGAACCGCCGACCTTCCGATTAGCAAGCCCTAGGCTCTGGGGTTTACACCACAGGACCACCCGTGTCCCATACGAACTCTAGGGGAAGCCACCTTATATAGGCTTTCCCCTCCCCTCTTCAGCAAGGGCTCATGGGACAGCTTTTTTCCCATCAGCCCATCACACAGAGAAGATACTGGGCAAAACCTTGTCCAGTATTTTGCTGCAATCTATGGGCCACGGTGCCATCAGGCAAAGGCGCCCCATGCTTACTGGGCACGGAACAGGGCTTATAGCAAATCTTTCAGCTGATTGTGCAACTGAGCAGCACTGATGAGTAGCATCAAGTCAGCAGGAAAGAGGAAAGACAGGAGGACAGTAGCACAATTGGGATCAATAAATGTTTCCATGTGCACAAAGATGTAAACAGTGGCATGCAAGAGTTTATTGGTACCATATATCACACATATGAGCCACACAAAGAAGCTTCATATACAAGGAAACTGAGGATCTCCCTTGGCATTGAAAAAATAACTGAGATTCCTAGTTGACTTCTTATCAGGACGGGTTATTTATAAGTCAGTTAATGTGGACAATTCTGAAGAGGTATATTCTTATTTTGTTCCACACAGCAGAAATCATTTGAAATTATTCTTTTAAGTGGTTTGGGGTGGGGGAAACCCAGGCTGTCACCATGGAAATTCAGCACATGATATCATATCATATCATGAGATAGTCCACAAACTGGTTTTGCTGACTATCACTGCCACAGCACAGGGCATAATGACAAAAGAGCGTGAGTATGAGCAGTGCAGGTACCCAGCCTATTTAACATAGCCCTCCTTCCAAGAGAAGCAAAGGCAGTTATGGCAAACACAACATGGGTAGAGATACAACGCTGCAAAATGGTTACAGCTACAGTTTTCCATTTTCATGGATCTGATGAAGATACACTGCTACCTTGACTACCCTGGTATCTTGGCACACCATTCTCTGACATCTGCACAATATACAAACCAGGTCTTCAGGTCCTGTTACACATCAGACAGGCACTGTCTCTACTGCATTTTTGGTTCCCATTGAATGCCTTCATTTTTCAGCAAGCCTTTTAAGTGGAGATCTTCATCCCAGTCTGTATCTGTACCGGGTGCAAAATTGTTTTTGCATCTGGAATTGCTTTTTGTTGTTTTTACATATGGAATTCTTACTATTGTTGATGTTTTTACTGTGAAGTTGCTTTGAGCTCTTTTATGGCAAGCAATACATGAGTGGAATCGGAAACTAAACTAAACAAAAATCTGCAGGAGCTATGTAAAAGGATGTTCTGCACAAGCATGGGAAATCCATCGTTGTTGTAAGAAGGATTCTCAGATTTTCCCTTGACAGAGGATGCAACTAAAATGAGAAAACACATAGATTCAAACATAGTAGTCGTCGCATGCAACCCAAATGTGATGCTAGCAAGAAAAGGTGGGGGGTTTTCTATTTGGTATGCAAACAAGGTTAGCGAGCAACATTTTTAATGTGTATTTCAAATAAACAACCCATTTGGGAGCAAATAGTAGTGGGGGATTTGGGGAAAGGAACTGGAACTAGGCATCAATCTGGATCTGGAACACATTCCAGACAGGGGTTCTGCAGTTGTTTTTTCTTCAAAATAAATGTGCTCCATTTAAGCCCATTTGCTGTATTGTTTTTAACACTCGATTGGGAGCTGCCCAGAGTGGCTGGAGAAACTCAACCTGATGGGTGGGGTATAAATAAATAAATAAATTATTATTATTTCTAATATGAACTACATCTTCAAATATCTAAAGGGCTGTCACATGGAAGATGGAGCAAGCTTGTTTTCTCTTGCTCCACATGGTAGGACCCAAACCAATGGCTTCAAGTTACAAGAAAGGAGATTCCGACTAAACATCGGGAAGAAATTTCTGATGGTAAGAGCTGTTCAACCGTGGAACGGACTCCCGCTGCAGCTTATGGACTCTCCCCAATGGAGGTATTTAAGCAGCAGTTGGGTGGCCACCTGTCATATATAATATCATTGCCAGTGTGGTATAGTGGTTAAGAGCGGTAGACTCGTAATCTGGGGAACCGGGTTCACGTCTCCGCTCCTCCACATGCAGCTGCTGGGTGACCTTGGGCTAGTTACACTTCTTTGAAGTCTCTCAGCCCCACTCACCTCACAGAATGTTTGTTGTGGGGGAGGAAGGGAAAGGAGAATGTTAGCCGCTTTGAGACTCCTTCGAGTAGTGATAAAGCGGGATATCAAATCCAAACTCCTCCTCTTCTTCTTCATTGAGATTCCTGCATTGCAGGGATCTGGACGTGATGACCCTCAACTCTACAATTCTATGCTTGCATGTAGTTTGACCTTCAAGGAATGTGGTATGTGGCATAAGAAACTTTGTCCACAGGGAAGTATCCATGGTCCTGACTTCCAGCTGCCTGATTTGTGCTTTGTCATGCCAGATTTAGCCAGAATATTGCCATGGACTTCAGCCTTCAAAGGAGACCCATAGTGACTTTGCTCTATTTTCCTCTAAACTCCTTTGCCCAATGAAGATTCCACTAGTGAATCTATTCTACAGTAGAATCATCAGGAGACCTACTTCAGACTTCAGCAGGGTTCTCAACAAGGTTCCAAGGCCTGCTTTTGGATCTATTCACAACTAAATTACAAAATACATCATATTTTAATAGCATTGTTATTATCATTCTCCTTGAGGTGCTGAACTAGGCAGTGGGCCAGAGGAACTGGTGCTTCTGTAATCTCAAATATCTTGCTGTTCCTAAAGGTGCCTCTGGATATGACTTGTACAGCTCCAACGCATTTTACAGATGACGTTCCTGTGGTTTGTTGTCTGATACAGTTAAACCTTCTGTGCTTTTAATTCTAATACAGTTTCAGTTCCTTTTTCTTTATCCATCGCTTCCATTCTGCACATCCTCTGTTACCTCTAAAAATAGTCAACAAATTATCTTAACAACCTAACAACAGATGTAGTTTGGATTTCAAAGTGCATCCAGTAATGGTCTGTTCTGGTAATTGTTGCCTTGATTCTGTGTTTCCTGTTACAGAATAAAAATCACTGCAGAGATTGATTTGTTATTTACTCCATTTGTGTCCTCCCACAAGGCAGTTTACAGTAAAAATAATACACCATTACTAAAAACAAACAAGAAGGCTAAAACCACAATAAAACACTAATCAACCAGTATCAAGTAGTCAGAAGCATTAAAAACTTATCCAAAAGTCTTACCAAATAAATATACTTTGGTCCTGTGCCTGACACATCAGTGGGTAGAAGTCTGTTGGACAACCCAAGGTAGGTTGTTCCAAATAACTAGCGCCAGGACTGAGAAAGATATGGTTCCCGTAATCACTACTCTAGCTTCTTGATGTCCATGGCACTTGGAGCCAAATCTCAGCTGTATTCTGCAGCTTCTGAACAGCCCAATGTGGACTGCATGAAGCTACCAACATGATAATATCAACATGATGTCCAATACCATCTTCCACAAGAGAGGACAGGTGGAGAATCAATTTGAAGCCAGTAAAATATACCCCTGCTTACAGAATGAATGAATCTTTATTTGTGTCAGCCATTGGCCATAGCAATAAAACAACAATACAATAGACAAAGAATACAAATAAAAAGTCAGTTATATAAAATACATTTTAGGGTTTTGAATCAATAGTCAAATAGTAGATCTTATTCTAAATGCCCCAGCTAAAAACCTTGCAACCTCTGCTGTCACCTGCTCATCTTGATCTGCCAAGAGAAAGGACACTGTAGCTGGGTGATTGGGTGACCCGGAATGGACAATAAAAGAGGGGTGATAACATCAAGTCTTTATAAAGAGTGCGACCCAGAAGGACATGCGCCACCGATTCGGTGCTGCCATCTCCACAGGGACATAAGCGTTTTTTGTGTGGAATCTGTTGGAATCATCTGAGAGAAAAAGCGCATCTATATTTTAAAATTGCTAGGTTATAGGGTGCCAGAGAGTCGAAATGGGAAGGTGGAAAATAATCATACCATGGGCAAAATTTCCTTATTGTGGCCAAGTTATTCCGACGCTCGATATCATTTACCGGTAGGCGCTGACAAATTAGATTGTTTGCTTTACTAAAACCCAAAGTGAGTCGCTAATAATAATAATAATAATAATAGAAGAGAGCCAGTGTGGTGTAGTGGTTAAGAGCGGTAGTCACGTAATCTGGGGAACCGGGTTCGTGTCTCCGCTCCTCCACATGCAGCTGCTGGGTGACCTTGGGCCAGTCACACTTCCTTGAAGTCTCTCAGCCCCACTCACCTCACAGAGTGTTTGTTGTGGGGGAGGAAGGGAAAGGAGATTGTTAGCCGCTTTGAGACTCCTGAAGGGGAGTGAAAGGCGGGATATCAAATCCAAACTCTTCTTCTTCTTCTTCTTCTACCCCACCCATCTGGCTGGGTTTCCCCAGCCACTCTGGATGGCTCCCAATTGAGTGCTAAAAACAATTTTAGTCCAGGCGCTCTTGTGACAATCTTGCAGCAATAGGGATATTAGGGATACTTTGGTTTCTCTTCAGATTGTGCAAATCTTTCGCCCCTGCCTACAGATGCTGCCTAACCAACTAGATGTAACCCTGGGTCCAGAAACACCTGATGACTTCAAGGAGAGGGCGGCTATGACTATATATAGAGCAAGCAATTTATCTGCTCGTAGGTAGGGACGCGGGTGGCGCTGTGGGTTAAACCACAGAGCCTAGGGCTGGACAATCAGAAGGTTGGCGGTTCGAATCCCCGCGATGGGGTGAGCTCCTGTTGCTCGGTCCCAGCTCCTGCCAACCTAGCATTTCGAAAGCACATCAAAGTGCAAGTAGATAAATAGGTACCACTCCGGCGGGAAGGTAAACGGCGTTTCCATGCGCTGCTCTGGTTCACCAGAAGCGGCTTAGTCATGCTGGCCACATGACCCGGAAGCTGTACGCTGGCTCCCTTGGCCAATAAAGCGAGATGAGCGCTGCAACCCCAGAGTCGGTCACGACTGGACCTAACGGTCAGCGGTCCCTTTACCTTTACCTTTACCTAGGTCAGCTGGTATATCTACAATCAGTAAATTCATCTTGCCTGCTTTGAGATTGTTTATTTACCCCATCCACCGCCAGCTCTAGACACTGATTTAAGGAGCCCACTGTCACAGCTACATCAGAAGAAAGGGAAAAACCTAGATCAGAAGAAAGGAGAAGTCAAAAGGAGCAAGGAGCACATCCTCCAACAGAGAAAGAACCCTCTCAGTAGAACTCCTAGCATGTGAACAAAGTAATGGTGACAAAGGAGATGTTCCTGTATTGCAGGGAGGGGGTTAGACTAGATGACCCTTGCACCCCTTCCAATCTTAATAATAATAATAATAATAATAATAATAATAATAATAATTTATTTATATCCCGCCTTCCCCAGCCAAAGCCAGGCTCAGAGCGGCTAACAACAGTAAAAATAACACAGTTATATATAACACATAAAATCACAATCAATTAATTAAAATACATTCTAAAATCAATTCATTCTAAAATAAATTCATTTTTTTAAAAATGATATTTTATTAAGTTTAACAATAAAGAAAACACTCAATAAAAAGACAATACAAAACATCACAATATACAAAAACCTTAACTTAACGTAAGCAAAAGAAAAGAAAAAAAAAGAGGGGGAAAAACCAAAACACACAAAAAGTTTAAAACAATTCTTTCTTTCCAGATTACCCATTAATTGATAGCCTAATTTTCCCGACTTCCTCTCGTCTCCCTTTTTTATATCCTTTTTTTTTTAACTTTGGTTCAGCAAAACAAATTCATATCCTATTACCTTATCCTTACTTATGTTAAACATCAAATTCATAATTTCTGATTTATCTAACAGTTACTAAAACCCCTCATTTTCTTTCAATGTCATCAGCATTCATACATTTTACAATGTTTTTGTAAATAGATATTAAATTTCTTCCAATCTTCTTCCACCAACTCTTCTCCCTGGTCTCGGATTCTGCCAGTCATCTCCACCATCTCCATATAGTCGATCACTTGCATCTGCCACTCTTCCAGGGTGGGTAGGTCTAAAATCAATTCAGAGTCAAATTAATGGCAACCATTGGGCTACAGTTCTATGAGGATTACAGAAGGAGAGAGGGGGTCAGACTGTGTCTTGGCCAAAGGCCGGGCAGAACAGCTCAGTCTTGCAGGCCCTGCGGAAAGATGTCAAATCCTGCAGGGCCCTAGTCTCTTGTGGCAGAACATTCCACCAGATCAGGGCCACAGCCGAAAAAGCCCTGGCTCTGGTTGAGGCCAGCCTAACCTCCCATGGCCCGGGATCTCCAAAATGTTTTTATTTGAAGACCGTAAGGTCCTCCGTGGGATATACCAGGAGAGGTGGTCCGGTAATAATAATTTTTTATTTGTACCCCGCCCTCCCTGGCCAGAGCTGGGCTCAGGGCAGCTAACATCATAAAACTAACACAGTATACAAAGAACATAAGAACATAAAACCAGACAATCAATTAATTAAAATGCATCTTAAAATTAGTTCAGAGCAAATTAAAATCTGGACAGATGGCAGTCCGCGGGTAAAATTGAGAGTGGTTAATATTCTCCAGGGCCAACTGTTACCACTGGTCTTATAAAGGACCTGTGAGAGGGCTAGGAGGCCTCTTTAATGCTTGTTCTTATACAAAAAGAAAAGAATCAGACTGAACCCCAACCAAAGGTTTATTGACTATGAAAATAAAGTATGTTTTGTACAGTATTCTTTGTGTTATTCAATTAGATGTAAATTCCATTCACTTTCTGCCACCACCTTTTAAATTTTCAATATGTGACATAGTTTAGGAGTGACAAGGCATCACTGGTTTTCAACAGAGCAGGAGAAGACTCACACAGATGGGAAGGGAACACTCTGGGATATGTGGACTGGGATCCATTATTTGTTTGGAAATAATTTCCTTAAACGATTTGCCACTGAAAAGTGATCAGCAGCATAAATCTCCATTCAGCGACCCAGTTAGGAGTTCCTCTTCAACACACGACTGCATTTAGAACTGCCAGGCTGCAACTTGAAGATCTATGCAGTACCTTGAAATCCCCTAATGTGCAGCTTCCCTCAGTTGCTCCCCACCTGTTCTTTCATCTGCTCTTCTCCTTCACCTGTTTGTGGAACGTTTGAGACAAGTGAGACAGGGAGGGAGATGACAGGGCCCAAGCAGAAACAACCAAGAGAATTTGCAACTGCCTTGTCCCTGTCAGGTGCACAGAGCTAAGGGCTGACAAGTACCTGGTACAGATGGGGATGTGGGCAGGCACAAAGGGAGAGCCAGGAAGCTTCCCATAACAGTGAGTTGCACCTGGTTTCTGGCTCATCACAAAGATATGTGAGGAGACAGGCCTTCACACAGCCAGGTCCCAAGTCATCTGGGGCATCTAGAGTAAGATGAACCAATGCAGATCAGATTTGACTGAAGTTATTTATGGTATTTTTAGGGACGCGGGTGGCGCTGTGGGTTAAAGCCTCAGCGCCTAGGGCTTGCCGATCGAAAGGTCGGCGGTTTGAATCCCCGCGGCGGGGTGCGCTCCCGTTGCTCGGTCCCAGCGCCTGCCAACCTAGCAGTTCGAAAGCACCCCCGGGTGCAAGTAGATAAATAGGGACCGCTTTCTAGCGGGAAGGTAAACGGCGTTTCCGTGTGCGGCTCTGGCTCGCCAGAGCAGCGATGTCACGCTGGCCACGTGACCCGGAAGTGTCTCCGGACAGCGCTGGCCCCCGGCCTATAGAGTGAGATGGGCGCACCAACCCCAGAGTCTGTCAAGACTGGCCCGTACGGGCAGGGGTACCTTTACCTTTACCTTTTATTTATGGTATTTCTGCTCTCCCCTTCAACAGCTGGTGAGCACCTTGGGGGCTACATTCTGCACCGGTTGAAACTTTTGGACCTCTATTTCTGGTGAAATATAGACTGTAAGACCTTTAAAATATGTCCTTCCCAGCTCCTTCCAAAGTTTTCCTCTTCCTTCGATGTAGGTTAAAAAATAGTTTACTTACAAACTCCCCAAAGGCCAGATTCATGTGGTTCAAAAATGTTGCACAGGCAGTAAAACTTGGCTTTGTTACAAAGTGGTGCAAGTTCCTAAATTATTGGTAAAGGTAAAGGGTAAAGGGACCCCTGACCATTAGGTCCAGTCGTGACCGGCTCTGGGGTTGTGGCGCTCATCTCGCTTTATTGGCTGAGGGAACAGGCGTACAGCTTCCGGGTCATGTGACCAGCATGACTAAGCCGCTTCTGGCGAACCAGAGCAGCACATGGAAATGCCGTTTACCTTCCCATTGGAGCGGTACCTATTTATCTACTTGCACTTTGACGTGCTTTAAAACTGCTAGGTTGGCAGGAGCTGGGACCGAACAATGGGAGCTCACCCCGTTGCGGGGATTCGAACCGTCGACCTTCTGATTGGCAAGCCGTAGGCTCTGTGGTTTAGACCACAGTGCCACCCATGTCCCATACCTGTGTTACCTGGCTACCAAAGAGGTGTACCCAGATATTTCTGGGTAGCACGCACACACACAGAGAGAGACTTGCACTTTGATGTGCTTTCAAATTGCTAGGTTGGCAGGAGCAGGGACCAAGCAACGGGAGCTCACCCCATTGTGGGGATTTGAACCGCCGACCTTTTGATCGGCAAGTCCTAGGCTCTGTGGTTTAACCCAGAGCGCCACCCGCGTCCCAAAATTATTGGTACAGGAACTCAATAGTAGCTTGTGACAGCCATGCAGTCTGAGCTGAAGCAACCCGCTCAAACCTCTCCAGACTCTGTGAAGTTCACAGGTAGACTGGGGAGGAACAATAGGCTTGGCTACCCATTTCCTCCCTAAGGAAAGGGGAAGTGTCCTAGCTAAGCCTGGCAGGACAGCTTACTCTATGGTATCAACTGCTTCATGCATTAATTTGATTTAAGCATGTTGGTTATATGAGGCTGGTTATCCAACCCATGGAACTTTTCATCGCACACTATCACTAAATTTGTAGGTGCCTGAGCAAACAGGCATTTGGGATTCTCCCAGCCCTGCTGTATGCCATTTCTAGTACTTTGTGTGCTCTGTGAGGTTAACCAAGCTTTTTCTCCAGCTGCCCAATGCCCAATTAGCAGCATTCCCAAGAACGCTATCATTTAATACCAACCACTGCTGAGCAGCTGTTTCTTTCAAAGCTGTTTGCTGTATGTGGAGCATTTCACACTGGCTTCACAGCTATTTCTGCCTCCCCCTCTCCAGCTACATCATTCTGAAGAAACATCTGCACAAGTCACTGGCAAGATGGTGTGCTGGGATGCCAGCTAACTCTCGTTTTGTGCATTGCAAAACCCTCATAAAACCTCAACAAATATGACTTAGGTCAGGGGTCGGCAACGTAAGGCCCATGGGCCACAAGTGGCCCACGGGGGTCGTTTAACTGGCCCATGAGCCACCCCCAAACCTAGCCGCTCATTTGGCGAGTCCCCACGCACTGCGCTAAACCGGCACAGCACAGCACAGCGCAGGGACTCGCTTCCGCAGCACCAGAAATCATGTCCGTGCAATCTGGCCCACAGAGGGGTCTCTGCTGGAGTGAACCAGCCCAGGCGAGTTAAACCTTGCTGACCCCTGACTTAGGTCATGCTATCTCACCCACTACCCACCACTCTAGTCCTTATTACAGGGAAATGCCAATGGCATATTTGGTGAGGGAAAGAAGAATTTGGCTCGCAGAAACTACAGCATTAATCAGGAGAGTGTGGAATCCTGATGGGCAATGTTGCCAGTCTCATGAAAATTCTTTTGCTTTGGTAGAAATTCGCCAAAGGTTTCACCTGAGGAGGAACCCCCCATTTTGTTTTATTTTGTTTTTTTGTTTTATTGGAAATTTTATTTACAACGTAACATAAACCCCCCACCCCCCCAATATAGAAATCCACCCTCATTAAACACGAACATAACAAACAACAAGCATAACATACAACAATACCAACAACCAAATAAAAGACTTCCTTTTTCCTGTATCTGGCCTCCTTATTTACTTCTTATAAACTGTTTCCTTTATGAATAATTATTAAGATTTTTCTTAATTATAACTTAAATATCCACAAAGTCTCCCGCAGACATTAATTGAAACAAGTCCAGGTATGAATTTTAGGGCACTATTTTGTGAAGTATTCTCTGCACTTTCCCCATGTTTTTTGAAATTCTTCTCTATTGTGATCTAGCCAGTTCAATCTACTCTAACAGTTTGTCTTGTCATTCCCTTTTTGTTGGCACAATTTCTTTTATCCAGTTTTTAGCAATTAGGATCCTTGCCGCTCCTGTGGCATAGAGGAATATTTTCTGATCTTCTCTTGCTATACCTGTGTCCGTTATCCCTAGTAGAAAAGCTTCTGTATTTTTTATACAGTTATACTTAAACATTTTTTTAAGCTCATCATATACTATGTTCCAGAACCCCCCCATTTTGATTAATGTTTTACTGCGAACAAAATTTCAGCGTCAACTCACAAGCTTTAGTTCATTGACCAGCATATTTCTTCCTGGTAGCTAGCTGCCCCAATTAAGATCTCGAGAAGCCCTGAGCCCTCCAATGTGTGGAGTGGCCCCAGACCTGAGAGTGGATGAGGGCAATGAGCTGAGGAACGAGGTGCTAAGGACCACCACAGAGGGCTTAAGATAAAAGGAACATCAGCCCTGTTGCCAGGCAACAGAGACCTAGTCTAGATACTGGCAATTATGAGGAAGCTGATGAGGAAACACCAAGTGAGTATCAGCCGGTGAAGAACCAGGAAAAGGGAGGCAGCATTTAAGAGCTATAGGGAGCAGGCCAGAGATTAATCCCTTGGCACTCATTGGGATCCATGTTCCCCTCCCATGAAAGGAAGAGGGACAAAGTTGGTTTCCATCTGATCCCCGTCTGAGTGAAAGCCCTGGTCCAAGAATCCCACATTACTAAGTCCTGCCATGATTCCCTGTCCCACCACATTCTTTGATAGCTGAGCGATAAGCCAGCTTCCAGAAAGCCCATTCCACCATTCAAGGACCAGTTCAGCGCATTTCTCTGTGACATCAGAAATCCATCAGACTCTACCGATAACCAAAATATCTCCAGCTGGGGGCTTTCCACTTGACTCTACAGTCATGTTGGCATTTTGCCTCCTTCCCTGGTCAACGGTCGATGTTCCTTTTCAGTGCTCACCTTGGAACTGACCCCGCTCCCTCTAAATAGCCCATGTTTGGAGGAGCTTCCACTGATTTCCATGGGGCTTGTGCAACAGAAGATCTGTTTAGATCAGGCATAGGCAACCTCGGCCCTCCAGATGTTTTTGTTTTGAGACTACAATTCCCATCATCCCTGACCACTGGTCCTGTTAGCTAGGGATCATGGGAGTTGTAGTCCCCAAACATCTGGAGGGCCAAGGTTGGCTATGCCTGGTTTAGATTGTGCTCCTTTACTGCTATTTCCAAGTTTCAGTGCAAGTCACAGTATTGTCCTGTTGGACCCTCCCCTCCTTCCAGAGCAATGAGAAATTTCAGGAGTATAGCGGTTACCTGGGTTCAAGTTTCTTTGGAAGAAAGTCACAGAAAGCTTATGGCATTTTGTAATATCTCATTACTTGAGTTTATTTGCAAATATACTAGTTGAGCACAGGTGGGGGCACAGCTTCAACAGAGAAATTCATTACCCCTCATCAGATCTCCAGAGAAGAAGCCCTGCAAGGATACTCTTCTGTGGAGTTAAAGGTAAAGGTAAAGGTGACCCCTGACCATTAGGTCCAGTTGTGACCGGCTCTGGGGTTGTGGCGCTCATCTCGCTTTATTGGCTGAGGGAGCCGTCGTACAGTTTCCGGGTCATGTGGCCAGCATGACTAAGCCGCTTCTGGCAAACCAGAGCAGTACACAGAAACGCCGTTTACCTTCCTGCCAGAGTGGCACCTGTTTATCTACTTGCACTTTGACGTGCTTTTGAACTGCTAGGTTGGCAGGAGCAAGGACCGAGCAACAGGAGCTCACCCCATCACAGGGATTTGAACAGCCGACCTTCTGATCGGCAAGCCCTAGGCTCAGTGGTTTAACCCACAGTGCCACCCACGTCCCTTTAGTTACGATGTCCCAAAACAACCCCCCTCTCCCTTTTCAAGTGCACATTAAAAACACTGCAGTCTTCCCCTTTGTTTCCTCCCTCCCATAGCTACATTATATTGTACCTAGCTGCACAGATTATTTTATTTATATTTATAAAAAGTGTCTCTATACCACCCTCTTACAAAATAACAGGGCAGTGCACAGCAATATAAAAAACTTTAAAGACAACCAAGACTGATCATTGAAATGTCTGGCTCCAGAAGAAAATTGCAAACAACTGCATAGACCTGTCTGGGGGTGGGGGTGGGAAGGCTTGCCCTCTTCTTTGAACCATTTCCTCCACCCTCAGCTTTTCAGACTGCTGTGCCAGCGAGGAGCAATTGTGTAAGGTAAAGGTAAAGGGACCCTTGACCGTTAAGTCCAGTCACAGACGACTCTGGGGTTGCGGCGCCCATCTCGCTTTACTGGTCGAGGGAGCCAATGTTTGTCCGCAGACAGCTTCCGGGTCATGTGGCCAGCATGACTAAGCCGCTTCTGGTGAACCAGAGCAGTGCATGGAAATGCTGTTTACCTTCCCTCCAGAACGGTACCTATTTATCTACTTGCACTTTGACATGCTTTTGAATTGCTAGGTAGGCAGGAGCTGAGACCGAGCAACGGGAGCTCACCCCGTCGCAGCGATTCGAACCGCCGACCTTCTAATCAGCAAGCCGTAGGCTCTGTGGTTTAGACCACAGCGCCACCCGTGTCCCATAACTGTGTAACAACTGGCTACCAAAGAGGTGTACCCAGATATTTCTGGGTAACACACACACACACACACAGAGAGAGAGAGAGAGAGAGAGAGAGAGAGAGAGAGAGAGAGAGAGAGTCCAGTTTCATTGCCCTAATGCTGGTTAGGTTTCAAACATGGTGATGCAGCCCCCACCCCTTTCTATGGGATGTAGAGTTGAGATTCAAGGAAAGATGCAAAGAGCAACAGTAACACAATATATGAAGTGATAGATTTTAGTAGTAAACATTAGCAGATGTACATTGGAGTGTATTAAGAGGAAACTAATCCACAGCAATAAATCCTAAGAATGCACCTGACTGTGCCAAGTGTATATTTTCATGGGTGATAATAAAAGGAGAGGCTGACATTAAAGTTTGCTCTTGAAAGAAGGAGGCAGCACGGTGATGTGATGAGACTTAGATGGCAATGATAAAGAGGCAGCAAAGGAGAAGCTGGTGAAGGAGGATCAAGAGCTTAATCCATTTAGATGTTCAAAACCTGAAACATGCTTTAAATTAAATTAAGGCCTAATGCATTGTTGTCCTACTGTAAGACATTTGCAAGAGCATGCTCAGAAATAGGAGGTCAAATAATGTAATACAAGCACCACCAGAGTTTCTAGCCAAAGCTTGGGGGGCATCGAGGCACAACTCAGTAACTCAGAACCTTGAAAGGGTGGATTTATCAAGCACAAGCCACTCGTCTCTTCGTCCTAAGCTCCAACAGCAACAAATGTTTAAGCATTTATACTCGTTTGTTCCCGATTTCCTTTGCTTCTCCCGCCCTCATGGCGAAAATTTAGGCTGCAGGTTCCTCAGAGAAGCATTGTCTTTTTAGCTTGTGCCATTCTGTAAAGTGCCGCTTTGTTCATGATGCAATATAAATAAAAAGTAACACTTAATGTGAGAGACATGGCCAGCAGAGAGGAATCTGCAGAGGGGGAGGAAGAGGCAGAGGGAAATAGAAACTTGATTCTTTCACACAACGAAAGTGAGGTAAGCCCTTCTCGTTCTGGAATGTTGCCTGTAAGTTTTCGCAGCAGCACAGAGACAAAGGAGCAGGATGCAAGTGGTAGGAGGGAGTAGTAGTAGTAGTAGTAATAATAATAATAATTATTTATTTATTTATACCCCGCCCATCTGGCTGGGTTTCCCCAGCCACTCTGGGCGGCTTCCAACAAAATATTAAAATACAATAGTCTATCAAACACTAAAAGCTTCCCTAAACAGGGCTGCCTTCAGATGTCTTCTAAAAGTCTGGTAGTTGTTGTTCTCTTTGACATCTGGTGGGAGGGCGTTCCACAGGGCAGGCGCCACCACCGAGAAGGCCCTCTGTCTGGTTCCCTGTAACTTGGCTTCTTGCAGTGAGGGAACCGCCAGAAGTCCAGTCAAAGGCGACTATGGGGTGTGGCACTCATCTCGCTTTCAGGCCAAGGGAACCGGTGTTTGTCCACAGACAGCTTTCCGGGTCATGTGGCCAGCATGACTAAACCGCTACATAGAGGACAATGATGGAAACCAGAGCACATGGAAGCACTGTTTACCTTCCCGTCGCAATGGTACCTATTTATCTATTTGCACTGGCATGCTTTCAAAGTGCTAGGTTGGCAGAAGCCGGGACAGAACAACAGGAGCTCACTCTGTCATGGGGATTCGAACCACCAACCTTCTGATCAGCAAGCCCAAGAGGCTCAGTGGCTTAGACCACAGCACCACCTACTCCCTACAGTCCCTAAGACAGTTGGATAGCACTTTGTGCACCTCCTTCTGGCAACTCCTGCAGCTAAGCTAGTAGCAAATGTATTGCTCTGCTTTTCTTTGGACCACTTCAGCATACAGTCCTGCAAATGGCACTGGCTGTCAGCTTCCTGTTCCGCAGACTGTAGACCTCAACAGGGAAGACGTTAGGGACAAAGTTAGAAGAAGTTGGTACCACCTGCCATTGTTTCATTCTCCATCTTTTTGCCTTTTGCCTGACACTCTCAAGGGGGACCAGCTGCCACTGGGTTCCTGTGTGTGTGCGCGCATGCGCGCAACACACATATATTTCAGGCCTGTGTGCTGTTTACTAACTTTGCATGTCAAAGGTGGAAATCTCTTTCCTTGAGAGAAGAAAGGAGGGATGGTTGTGTTGATGCATTCAAAGTTAGATTTTATTATTTCAAAGTGAATGCTAAGCATGCGTTTGAATCTTTCCCATTGCAGCGTAACAAAAGTGCTGAATTGTGCCCATTGTAGTTGTGAAATATTACCAAAAAAAGGAAATACACAGCACAAATGTTTTTAGAATGGAGCTGCTTGGTTGCTGTTTATGTTTGAATCCTGCTTCCTGCCTTTGAAAAGTCTTTTCCTTGCCCCCTTATTCACAGTTGAATAGCACACAGTTGTGCAGAAATTTATTACCTGCAGCAGTTCAGACCTTGTCAACAAATGCATTGTAAGCTGGATGGCAATAACTGCTCACTTTACTATACTGGAAGGATGACTGGTTTGGGCATAGCATTCCCAGAAGGACACTGTGGGAGTTCTGGGAATGACAGATATAGGCATAAGGTTGCTGGGTTTTTTTTAATCAGAAAAGATGAGACATCAGAGTATACCAGTACTAAGCAAGGCTAAACAATGACTTATTAGAAGATTATAAAACTCTGTAAGTGCCAAGAGGAAGTAAATGTCAAAGGCTAAATAAATTTTATTTCAGCACTGTCATCTGTGAGCATTCATCCAATGCAAGCCCCATTTTTTCAGCAGAGCGGGCGCCAGTGTGGCATCTACCCAAGAGTTCTTGAAAGAACTCAAATATTAAATTGCTGGTCTTCTTTATATAAAAAAGGAATATCTCCAGGACTGGCTACCAGAGGACTGGAATTCAGGTAACATGATGCCAAGATTTAATAAGAGATCCAGCAGGGATCTGTGGTATCGCATGGTGGTTAGATTAGCTTCTGCTCCCAGTAAATTGGTGGATAGCATTATTTAAGATAAAACGATAGAGCGCAGAACAGAAGAGGCCTCGCTGAAGAAGATTCAGCATGACTTCTTCCTCATGAATCATTTTAGAGCTTTTGAGAGCCTCAGCAAAGCATGTGGAGACAAGGCAAGGCACGCTCCAAGCAAAGTGCGCTCTGGTTTCATCTCCTCTGTTGGTGAGCCCCAAAGGACTATTGGGAAGACAACAGAAGAGGAGCCCAGCTAGATCAGACCAGAGACCCATCTAGTCTTCTTCTTCTTCTTTGTCTTCCATATAGTTTTAACAGTGGGCCCATAAGTGACTGTGACCAATTCTGGATCCACATGTCCTTCCAGAGTAGGGACATAAGTTTCCGGGTGGGAGTTAATCATGGTGAGGGTTTGCCAAGCGTGCCTTCCTCTTAGCGCGCTTCTCCCTTACGTCCTGAGTTTGAGCATCTTCAAAGTCCATGGCACCTTTGGTAAAGCGACCCCATTGGGACGCTTGCAGGCCAGTGTTTTCCAGTTGTCGGTGTTTATACTACATTTTTTAAGATTTGCCTTGAGAGAGTCTTAAACCTTTTTTGTTGACCACCCACATTACGCTTACCATTTTAAAGTTCGGAATAGAATAATAATCAGGCATCCACACATCAACAGTCCAACGAAGTTGATGCTGAAGAATCATTGCTTTGACACTGGTGATCTTTGCTTCTTCCAGTACACTGGCAATAGTTTGCTTGTCTTCCATCTAGCCTACCATCCTGCTTTCATACTAGCCAGCGTGGTGTAGTGGTTAAGAGTGGTGGACTCATAATCTGGTGAACTGGGTTCGCTTTCCTGCTCCTCCACATGCAGCTGCGGTGTGACCTTGGGCTAGACACACTTCTCTCTGAAGTTTCTCAGCCTCACTCACCTCACAGAGTGTTTGTAGTGAGGGAGGAAGGGAAAGGATATTGTTAGCTGCTTTGAGACTCCTTAGGGGAGTGATAAAGCAGGATATCAAATCCAAACTCTTCTTCTTTTTCTTCGCCAAGCAGATCCCTGGCAGAACCTGCAAGCAGGACACGAACACAAAAGCTGAGCTCCCAAGCAACATATTGTTACATGCCCCCATCTCAAAGTGGTGTGATATTCCAGGTGTACCAGATGTGCTTACCAGGGTCTGTCAGGGGGAATATTTAGGGCTGTGTGCCCCCACTGGGTGCTGAGAAGGAGATGTGAGGCTCTGACAAGCTCCTAGGGTCCTCCCACCTCCTTCCCAAAACCTAGTTAGAGCTGTCCCAGCTTTTGGAAGTAAGTGGTAGGGCTCTAGAACCCTGCCAGAGCTCTCGTGCCTCCTTCCCAAAGCCGGGTGCCTCCTTACCCACCTTCAGGAAGGCAGCGCAAGGGCTGGGGTGGGGAGGGGTGTCAAATTTTGGGCTCACACAGGGCACCATTGTACCCAATGGGTCTGTGTTTCCTTTTTGACAATGAGGCATGGCGGGGTTCTGGGATGTCTTTATGACCCATGGTTTATTTACACATATATACAACCTGAATTCAATGGAGGAATCGCCAGCATTACATTCGAAGAGGTTCTGGCCTCTCCCATTGCCACAGTACTAGGTTCAAAAACAGACGTCAGCATCCTGCTTTTTGACTCTCTCTCCAGCCCACAGCTTAGTAACTCTGTTCCTTAACTTGTAACTGACATTCTAAACTCTTAACTCCCCTAAAAACACTGGCCATACCTTTAAAACAAGATGTTATTCTGCCCCCCGCCCCCACTGTGTGCTGTTGTTAACCCATTCTTGCTATTTATTTCTACTGCTGTATTTTATTACAGTGGTACCTCGGGTTAAGTACTTAATTCGTTCCGGAGGTCCGTACTTAACCTGAAACTGTTCTTAACCTGAAGCACCACTTTAGCGCCGCTGGAGCACAATTTCTGTTCTCATCCTGAAGCAAAGTTCTTAACCTGAAGCACTATTTCTGGGTTAGTGGAGTCTGTAACCTGAAGCGTATGTAACCTGAAGCGTATGTAACCCAAGGTACCACTGTATTTCTTTCTGCGACAACCTTGTTTTAATCAAAAGTTTTGATTTTACAAAAGTTTGTTCATGTCACGTGGGCTGGCTAAGGATGCCTAACACATGGCTTCTGCCAACAAAAAAATCATGGGAACTTTAGTTTTCTTCTCACACAGCTACAATTCCCCACACCTTTTATCAAACTAGGGTTCCTAGGGTTCTTCAGAGGAAGCCCAGTGTTTAAAAGTGTGGCGTGGAACAGGAATGGTATGCTACCTCTAGGATCAGGGACAGAAAGCAGCAGGCCTTGTGCTTGTGGGCTTCCCAGAAAGGCGTCAGCTTGGCCACGGGGGAGAGAGGACTAGATGACCCTCAGGGTCCCTTCCAACTCTACGATTCTATGATTCTATCCTTCATGTGGATATTTGAAGATGGCTATCAATTATCTCCTCTCAGGCTCCTGTTTTCCAGGCTGATCATACCCAAGTCCTTCAAGCGTTCCTCATAAGGCTTGGTTTCCAAACCCTTGATCATCTTGGTGGGCCTCCTCTGCACACATCCCAGCTTGCAAATATCCTTATTAAATTGTGGCACTCAGCACTGGACACAGTACTCCAAGTGGGGTCTGGCCAGGGCAGAATAAAGGTAAAGGTAAAGGGACCCCTGACCATTAGGTCCAGTCGTGGCCGACTCTGGGGTTGTGGTGCTCATCTCGCTTTATTGGCCGAAGGAGCCGGCATACAGCTTCCGGGTCATGTGGCCAGCATGACTAAGCCGCTTCTGGCGAACCAGAGCAGTGCATGGAAATGCCATTTACCTTCGCGCCGGAGCGGTACCTATTTATCTACTTGCACTTTGATGTGCTTTTGAACTGCTAGGTTGGCAGGAGCTGAGATAGTGAAATGGGAGCTCACCCCGTTGCGGGGATTTGAACCGCTGACCACCTGATCAGCAAGTCCTAGGCTCTGTGGTTTAACCCACAGCGCCACCCACATCCCCAATAAAATGCAGAATAGAGGGCAGAATAGAGTGGGATTATTACTCCCCTTGACCGGGGCAGCCTAGAATAGCATTAGCTTTTTTTGCTGCTGCATCACACTGTTGGCAAGGCTTGCTTTCCACATTGCTTTCCACATGTACCACTGGCAAGCCAGGTGACCCCCATCTGACATTTGCGTAGCTATGTGCCGATCCTGCCTATGCGCCGATCGTGACATGGGTCGCTACGTTAATTCGTTTCGTTCGTTTGGGCCCAGCCGGTCTCCTTCAACTGATTCGCATGTCCTTCACGAAGACTGCCTCTGCCATTCAACCGCTCGCTAGCCCCGGGCAAGCCGCGCTCTCCAGCTCACCGTTTGCGCAGCGCACGGTCAGGACGCCGATCGCCTTTCCAAGGCCGTCGAGAGGGAATCCCAAGCAGCTGATGCGAGAATCCTCGAGGGCCGCTATGATAAATGCTTTTTTAAAAAACACGCCACACATTCCTCTTGCTGCCCACTTTGCGCGCAAGCAAGGCGCACCATTTAGTTCCATAGCCTCGCGCTGGCACCCTTGGGAACCAGCTTGGGGGGTCAGAAGAAAGGACCCTCTGGCAGCTCCACCTTTTTGGCGATGCTAGCGAGGGGGAGGGGGGGCCGTCAAGGAAAGGGGAGGAGCCAGGGGCGGGGCTAAGCGCGCCGCCCCTGCCCCCGCCGCCGCGCTGGTGGCTGCGCGCAGCAGCAGCAGCAGCAGCACCAAGGCGAAGCAGGAGCTCGGAGTTTCGGGCGCGCTGCTGGAGACGCGCCGCCGGGGCTTCCCAACACCGTCGCCATCCCCGCTCGCTACCGGGACGGAGGACGAGGAGGAGCGGCTGCAGGGCCAGGCGCCGAGCCGAGGAGGTTCCGCAGCGCCTCCGGCGAGGAGGAGAAGGCGGAGGAGGGCGACGAACCGGCCGAGGCAGCCGCCGCCGCAGCCCGCGCGCGGAGCCCATCCCGGGCGGAGCGAGGATGCTGCGCGCCCGCCCGCCGGCGCCGCCTCTGGCGGTGCTGCTGCCGCTGCTGCTCCTGCCCGGCGGGACGCTCCGGAGCGCGGCCGGCAGCCAAGGTGAGCGCGCCGGGCGAGGGATCGGGAGGGCACCGGGCGCAGCGGGGCATGGGGGGCGAGCGAGGAGCGAGCGCTTGCCGGGGCGCCCGTGACCCTTTCCTGGCGGCCCGCATCGGGCTTCGCGGGGCTTCGGAGGCGCAGTCCATCCAGCTGCCCGGATGGGAAGGATGAAAATAAAAAAAGGCAGCAACGTTGGTTCTTCTCTTCCAGCCCGTCTTCTCAGGGGTGAGGAGAGGGGTTTGGGGATCGTCCGGCAGAGTTCGTGATAGAATGGGAGAGTTGGAAGGGGCCACGAGGGTCATCTAGTCCAGCCCCCTGCAATGCAGGAATCTGCCGAACGCGGGGGTCGAACCCACGACCCTGAGATTAAGATTCTCATGCCCTTCCGATCCGGCGGTTGTGCCCACGATCTCCGCCGTGTCAGACAAGCGCCCGGAGGCAATGCACTCTGCACCTGCTCAAGGGCGCCCTGGCCGTAGGTTTGACACATCTTCCCGGGTTTGTTGCGGATGGGAGGTAGCGGTGCTGGAGATGGGAGCTTGGGCAAAGCACTGGCATGAAGCGAGCTCTTCTTTTTCATCTCTAAGATAAGTTCAGTAACAGCTTCTCTCGCCTTCGCTTTTCTCTCGCCCCCCCCCCCCGCCGCCCCCAGTTGCCCTCTCATCCTCCCGACTGGTAGGGGCAGTGGTTTTTCTGGGGGTACGCAGGGGGGTATGCACACTCCATAACATTTTGTGAATCTAAGTTTGGCCTCATTGAGCGGCAGGATTTCAACATGATGAGTAGGAAAATGAGAGTACCCCTAAACATTTTTTTTAGGGGGGAAAGCTCTGGGTAGAGGGGTGAATAAGAGCAGCACTTTTTGCAGGGGAAAGAACTTGCCTGGCTCCTGTTACATCCAGGCAGAAATCTCCCCAGCGAAGGTTTTCCCCATTGCTCCCCCCCCCCAGACCAAGAAAATCTTCACCTGCTTTTAATGCCTACATGCTTGGCTGATGTTGATACTGAAGCAGTGGAGGAAAAAAAAATAGTTGACAAAAGGAGGTTTTTTAAAAAACCTAGAGGTAAAAGTGTGGGCAATTTTTTCCTGATCTTTCACTGCAAATGTGCGAGTGAATATTTGTTTGCATTTTAGTCTAAACAACCTCTGGTTATACATACAGTATAAGGGGTGGTAGTTGTTTTGCAGAATACAAGGGCCTTCTGAATACGACTCACACTGATAGCTGATGGTCCAGAAAGAACCATTTCCACAGAATTGCAAGGGATCCCTAAGGGTCATCTAGACCAACCCCCTATGACGCAGGAATCTCAGCTAAATCATACATGATTTCAGCATCTTTCCATGATTGTAGTGGCCGCCGCAGGCTTAGAAGACTTTGCTTCAGTGGGCTGTTCAATACCGTTTTTGTCTTATTTGGGCTGGCAGGATCACATAGTGAGAAAGAAGATTCAGTGTGTAGGGCTGTGGAGATGGCTCTTCTGGAGTGCAGGGGATTAGTCTGGGAGAAGTGCTTCCCCATGGATTCTGTGGGGCTAGGATGAGCAAAGAAAAACCCAGCATCCAGCAAGCAGGTTATCCGCCTGTCCCTTCCTAAGGCATATGTCTGCGTCGGTGGCAATAGCTGGCAGGTCTTATTCCTAGCGCTTATCAGCTGAACACACACCCCCTCTATAATTTTTTTTAATATAATTTTATAAAATTAAAAATTGGAGGTGCCTTTAGAATTCCTGCGTGTGAGTTGGTTGATGGGCATGGGAACGGCTTGGATAGTATGCATTTAGATGGAAAAATAACTCAAAAGTGACTTATTTGTAGAGCTACTTTGTGTGTATGAAAGCCAGTTCATTCTGCTCACTTGAGCTGTATGAAGGCTGTATAAAGAGGTGCTTATAAATGACCTCCCCTATTTTTATAGCATTTCCCCCCTCCAGATTCTAGTAGGGCGAGCTTAAGTGGGGGTTATAAGACTCAGATGCCATTTTTGCATGTGTTGGGTCAAAGGTGTGAGGGGGGGAGCAGAAACTCCTCAGCAAGGGGTGAGGAAACCCAGTTCTTCTTGTTGCCAAAGGGATTTCATATCTCAGTTCCTTTCATAATTCCTGGGATGATAGCCCCTCAACCTTTGCCGTGCAATGAAATCAAGATCAGTGAGATCTGATGGGAGTGTTTGTGTGTGCTGGGAACAGGACAGTAAATGAGCAATTTTGCAACAGGAAAGCCAGATGCCTTTGGAAGATTATTGGCATCTAATAGTTCTTTTATTTTGAAGCCAACGCATAACAAGGTTTGTCGCTAGCTTATATAGATGAGGATTGGTCTTGTTATATTGCGTGGTTTGATAGTCAAAGCCTTACTGGCAATGCCTCTACGTGATGTGAGCTGAGAGAAAGGTTTCCTGACTATCACCCAGAAGAAAATGATTTGTCAAAACAAAACAAAACCTTCTTTATAGGTGTAATCCCACCCCCCACGGAAAAGCCTAAATTGTGGGGTCTGCAACAAACTGCTGCAGTGTTCCTGTCAACCATTCTCTCTCAGCAGGACATTTCCTTTCTGTGGCTACTGAGGGTGTTTAGCCTTCACTGCCCCCCCCCTCCGGTTTCAAGACTGTCATTTCGCAAACCTCAGGGATATCTCCTCCACCCTACAGTTGCCCTTTTTTGGCTGCAATGCTGTCGGCACCAAACACATGAGTTTGCTGTTAGAATAAGTTATTGTAACACATGAATAACTGTGCATGGGGTGTTAGCCTCAATAATTAGAATAACTGTGTCTATATTGATGTTTGATTGAACTGTTTGATCTGCCCTTCGTGGAATAATATTTCTGTGCTGAATGCTATCATCTGGATGACTGGATGGAGGATATGAGGCATTTCTAACACAAAGGCATTTTACCTTGCTCACCCCCCCATGATCTGCACTGATATGGTAATGAGAGGCTGGTGGATTTGGGGCTTGGAAAATGTTCACAAGCATCTTACTTAGGAGAATGGTTGTGAAATCTGCTGGGAGTCCTTTCTTTGTGGGAGAAATCTCCTAAGCCAGGTCTCCATTGCTGATTATATAGAGAGATGGGATCAGTTCGGAAATAAACCCAAATGGTAGTTTGTGCTAATTACAATTTGCAACCTAAGGCCAAGGGACGCGGGTGGCTCTGTGGGTTAAACCACAGAGCCTAGGACTTGCCGATCAGAAGGTCGGCGGTTCGAATCCCCACAACGGGGTGAGCTTCCGTTGCTCAGTCCCTGCTCCTGCCAACCTAGCAGTTCGAAAGCACGTCAAAGTGCAAGTAGATAAATAGGGACCACTCTAGCAGGAAGGTAAACGGCGTTTCCGTGCGCTGCTCTGGTTTGCCAGAAGCGGCTTAGTCATGCTGGGCACATGACCCAGAAGCTGTATGCCGGCTCCCTCGGCCAGTAAAGCGAGATGAGCGCCGCAACCCCAGAGTCGGCCACGACTGGACCTGATGGTCAGGGGTCCCTTTACTTTTAACCTAAGGCCACCATGGTTAGGATCTCCCCTATTTAGCACTCGTCTCTAGACATAGTGACCTATAGAGATGGATCAGTAGCATGGCTACAGTTTGCCAAAGCCTATGTTACACCAAAGTGCATTTAACACATATTTTGGCTTTTTATTTGCTAGATGACCACAAACCACAGTTTGCCAATGCAGTGCCATGCCATATCATGGTTTTGCTTCCTCAACCATGGTGTGGCACGATTTCTGAATGAAGTCCTAGACTGACAGAGTTTCCTGATGGGCAATTGGGTGTATTTGTAAATACAATATACTGTATGTGTGTGTTTTCAAAAAGTTGGCACTCCCAGAAAGATGGATTGAGGAAGGCAAAATATAGCTAGGAAGTGATTGTATTTATGCCTTGGCAGAAATCAGTTGATGCTGTAATTTTGTTCTGTGCAGCATGTTTTAGTGAGGGGCCTGGGTGTCTTTCTGCTTAGATGGAAAGCATGGGTTTGTTCCCTTAGGAAAACATAGTTTCTGACTGGAAAGTACTCAGTCAAAAAGCCCAGAGTTGTGTGCACAGTGCTGACTGAAAATTTCAGCTCCGGGAGAGAGTCAGAGCTGCTGTAACAGACTGTTTCCCCAGATCCATCTTTTGGGGCAGTGTATCTTGCAGCTCATAACTTTGAGGTGTGTGGGAAGCCCTTTCAGTTATGCCCTCCTAATATTTCATTAGCATGGCAAAATGAAATTAACCCTAGTCACATCCTACAAAGTCAACATACGCGCTGCAGGAACGACTGACTTTGTGGAACTGAGCAGGTTATTGGCTTGAAACTGCAGAGCCAAATTTGGAAGAGGATTGGGGGGGGGGCGGAAGGTTGGAAAATAACCAATGAATTATGCAGACAGATAAAGGATTGGTTCATCTTGTCTACTTGGCTGCTTCCGTTCACCCTCTGTTCTTGCCCTTTTAAGAGGGACATGGCATTAGAAGTGAACCAGGGTTTATTCGCTAATGGCCAGTTGGTACCATTTGGAAGTTTGTTTGTAAACAGGCATTATTTGACAAATGCTTTGCACACCAGGGGGTTCCTTGGCCAATTATGACCGAACAACACTGTCTCTGGAAGTGGCTGGCCTTGCAGAGAGCCAGCCACCATTCATTGCGACAATAGTCACTAATGTCCTTTTTCTAGGGGCCTTGGAAGTTCAGCTTCCCGAAGCGTAGCTGTACTCCTTCCAACATGTGGAATAGAACTGAGGATCACTTGAGCTGGTTCTGAAGGCTGATGGAAAAAGCTTAAACTACCCCCCCGCCACTTTTATAACCAGTGTCAGTTTTTTTAAAAAAAGGAAGATTATGGGGCCAATCAAGATTTCATTGATTTCAGCGAGTTGGCATATTCTTAACTCTCCCCCATTAAAATGAACGAGTCTTGAAACTATTAAAGAATCTTGCTGTATAATTCAAATAGACTTTTTTATTTTTATGAAGTTTAATTTTCCGGCAAAGATCTTTAATCGCTTGGCTTTGTAAGGGCACTGGTCTCCCCCCTCCCACCCTGCTTTTCTTTGAGAGCTAATAATTGGAATTTTCTGTGGCCTTGTAACAAATATTATATCGCTGTTACATCTGAGTGAATGGTAGAGGATTTGGTTCTGGATAGAGAGATTTCTAAAAGTTAACCTCCCTGCTCTTCAGAATTATGAGTGGATCAGCAGTGATACTTTAAGGCAGCTAACTTGAAAAGCACTCGTCAAGATCTCCAGAAAGCAATGCAAGGCTGAAATAGGTTTTTGACTAGCAGTCTAATGACATCACTGCTATACTTTACTGTCAAGACCTAGCTCTTTTTTTTAATAGGTACTTGATGCTCAGTTGTGCTGCTAAGGCAGGCACCCCCAAACTCAGCCCTCCAGATGTTTTGGAACTACAACTCCCATCATCCTTAGCTAACAGGACCGGTGGTCAGGGATGATGGGAATTGTAGTCCCAGAACATCTGGAGGGCTGAGTTTGGTGATGGCTGTGCTAAGGGTATTACGGTTTTAGCTCAGCACTGTTTGTTTAATTGCATGTATTGTAACTTGTAGGCTACAATCCTGCACTCACTTACTTGGGAGGAAGTCCTTTGGAACTCAGTGAATTCCCCACCCCTGGTAGCCACATATAGGGTTGCACTGTTAGCGTGCCATTTTATGTACACCAAATAGCATGTACAAGCAGCACCTGAAAGCAATACAGTCTTGAAATATTACAAATAGTAAATAATAAGGGCCATCTCCAAGAAGCTCTGTTTCAGGTATTGCTTTGCCAAGTAGTTTTCATTCCCTTTCTTCAAAAAAATAAATAATAATAATAAAAAGCAGGTGTGGGGATCAAGCTGTTACTTGAACTTCAAATGAAGAAATGTGCTGTAAATGTACATACAGGTGTTTTCATAGTGATGTATCTCAGCGCTCAAGGGAGATGTTGTATCATAGTGGCTCCATTTATAGTTCAGACTGAGCAATGGTTCTCAAAGGGTGTGGCAAGCGTGGCAGGAAGATTCAAAGACAACCAAAGAAACAATCAAAGAAACAGTGTAATACAGTCCAGCGCAGTTTCAAAATAACTTTTGTTTTGACGCACAACCGGAAACAGTACCAATACCTCTCTTCAAGAGCATTGGCTATTCTTCTACAGTTCTCCACAACAAATGGTTGTGAACAGGGATTTTAAGCTCTGACAAATATGAAAGATCAGAAAAGAGAAAAGCTTCTTTGTGTTGATGAGGAGAGGAGAGTTTGCTTGTCTCAAATTAGACCCAATATCAATGAGATTACAGTGGTAACTTGGGTTAAGAACTTAATTCGTTTTGGAGGTCCATTCTTAACCTGAAACTGTTCTTAATCTGAAGCACCACTTTAGCTAAAGGGGCCTCCCACTGCTGCTGCGCTGCCGCCACACAATTTCTGTTCTCATCCTGAAGCAAAGTTCTTAACCTGAAGCACTATTTCTGGGTTAGCGGAATCTGTAACCTGAAGCGCCTGTAACCTGAAGTACCACTGTACTGGGGAAAAGCAAGCTCACACCACTCATTGAGTTTGTATACATACTTAAAGTACATATGTAAGAGGCTCATTTATCATTATATTTTGGGAATGATTTATGTTCTTATGCAGCTGCATTGTTTTATACTTTCTGATCATATTATAAAGTAGCTCTGTTCTGTGTTATAAATCAAGCACTGCTAGAAGTTGTTTCTTTTTGTTTTCCAATGTATTTTTTATCAATTAAAAAAAACAACCTGGTGTGGCGAGAGCAAGTTTTTATTCTGTGTGGCCCAGAGGGAAAAAAGATTAGAGGATCCCCCGGTTTAGAGGATCAGAAACAACGTCATCCCTCCTTTGCAGTTTCCCTTCTCTATTTCCTGTTTAGCATTTACCATACTTTATCATGACAACTATGGCAGCTTTGGAGAGGTGATTTTTCTCAGAAGTGACCTTGTCTGAAGAAGTGTGCATGCACATGAAAGCTTTTACCCAGAACAAACTTAGTCAGTCTCTAAGGTGCTACTGAACATTTTATTTCTTTATTTCGACTTGTCAGGGAGAGATAGAGTTAAACATTGTCTCCTCACCCCCAGGGTCTTGGAGCCCTTTAAGGCTTCTCCATGGTTGCTATTAACATAACAAAAATGTGCATGTTAATTGCATTCCTGCAATTAATGCCCCATCTAGTTTGGCCTTTAGTCAAGGTTGTAAAGTTGCAATTGAACTTGTTCTTGTTTTGTCCTTTTCTGGGAAAGGAAACCATGGAGATGCGCAGAGTGAATACAATCCCTACATAGTTTGGATCTTCCTTAGTGTTATCTTTTAGTCTCCAGTTGACAAAAGAGGGAGCACTAGAATACAAGATTCTATTTTCTTCATGCTTTCCCCTCTAATGAATACCCAATGTGGAGGCGAAGAAGATTGGGAGACAATAAAATTAAGGAGGAAAAATGCACTTAATGTAGCTTTCCCTATAAGTTTTATTTATCTTTTCCCCACTGTTAGCTATATATATGTAGCATATATATAGCATATACATATATATGTAGCAACAAAATAATTTGTTGGCTATTATTTTGAAACTGCCATCTGAGTACAATCACAAGAAAGTAAGCCATGAAACACAGTGGGATTCACTTCTCAGTAAATGTGTTTAGGGCTGAGAGTTGTTGTTTTTTTAATAAAAAAAAAATCTAAGATTGAAATGTATGTTAATCAGGCAACTTGTAGGAGAAATAACTGCTGACACCAGCATCCTTTTAAAAAACTAATAAGTGTGTGAGAGGGAGATAAAAGTGATTCCCAGATATAATTATACAGTGTAAATTTGGAGAAATTAAATCTAAGGCTGATGAACCTAATTGTCTTGATGATTTGAGAAGAACAGGCGCTCATATTAAGTCACTTGTTCCCACATTCTTAGAATGTGGGTTTTACTTTCTATATGCATGATTTAAAGAGAAGGAAGGTGGACAGACCACTAGAGTTTGTGAGATGGGACATCCTGCTGATAATTGACTTGCATGGAGAGTGTGCTGTCATGATAGACACAGCATTATTCCATCAATCATGCATGTTGTTACATCAATGCATTAAATTAATTAGGTGCGTCCATATGTGAAGTCCCTATAAGTAGACTACAAATCTGCTTTAACCTTCTGTCAGTAAGGTCAAATGTATTCTGTTGGCACATCATGCAATTTCTTACAAACTGGATAAATGTTCTTTCTTTCTTTCTTTTTAAAAATTGATCCCCCCCCATCTTAAATACTGTAATAGCTGGAATACTAAGTAATCTGAATATCAGCATGCTAAAACAATTTTTTTTGAATTATGGTGCTGGAGGAGACTCTTGAGAGTCCCATGGACTGCAAGAAGATCAAACTGATCCATTCTTAAGGAAATCAGCCCTGAGTGCTCACTGGAAGGACAGATCCTGAAGCTGAGGCTCCAATACTTTGGCCACCTCATGAGAAGAGAAGACTCCTCCTTGGAAAAGACCCTGATTTTGGGAAAGATGGAGGGCACAAGGAGAAGGGGATGACAGAGGACGAGATGGTGGGACAGTGTTCTCAAAGCTGCTAACATGAGTCTGACCAAACTGCGGGAGGCAGTGGAAGACAGGAGTGCCTGGCGTGCTCTGGTCCATGGGGTCACGAAGAGTCGGACATGACTAAATAACAACAGCAACAACAAAACTAATTTGATCATTTCTTAAATATGAATATTTATCCAATACTTTCCCAATGCAGCTATTTCATATTTACCTGATGAAAATAGAATGCTCTATTTTATCCAGTAACTGTCTTGGCTTGCTTTAAGCTTCACATGAGTCAACAATGTGATGCAGCAGCAAAAAAAGCGAATGCAATTCTAGGCTGCTTCAGCGGAAGTCTAGTGTCCAGAACAAGGGAGGTAATAGTCCCACTCTATTCTGCCTTGGTCAGACCATACCTGGAATACTGGGCCCAGTTCTGCATGCCACAGTTTAAGGATATTGACAAGCTGGAATATGTGCAGAGGAGGGTAGCCCAAATGATCAAGGGTCTGGAAACCAAGCCTTATGAGGAACGGTTGAGGCAGAATGGGGCAGGGCCTGCTTATGCGCTTATACACTGACACATGCAGGGGCCGGGAATGGAACATCCATGCAAAATTAGTCATCATTAGTGACAATTTCCAGGGTTTGTGGCTGGATTCTGCAGAGTAGCCTTGCAGAATCAGTGTGTAAGACCTTTTCAAAGACCCACACGCCTTTGTTTTCCCAGGTGACATGATTCCTCAAGAGAAAGAGGAAGGAAACGGTGAGCTTTTGGAAAGTGAACAATTGTTTCCATTGCATGGGTGGAACTTTCAGCATTTTCCACGTGTTGTAATTGTGACTTCTACCAAGGCGTCGTCTCTTGGGGGAAAGGGCTTCTGTAAAGCTTCCTTTTGCTTTGCACAAAGGCCCTAATCTGTTCCAGGCAAGGGAGCACCTTGGTTACAAACAGCATGTGCTCATTTTTAAGAGAGAGGGAGCTGAGCCAGTGTGGTGTAGTGGTTAAGAGCGGTGGACTCGTAATCTGGTGAACCGGGTTCGAGTCTCCGCTCCTCCACATGCAGCTACTGGGTGATCTTGGGCTAGTCACACTTCGCTGAAGTCTCTCAGCCTCACTCACCTCACAGAGTGTTTGTTGTGGGGGAGGAAGGGAAAGGAGAATGTTAGCCGCTTTGAGACTCCTTCGGGTAGTGATAAAATGGGATATCAAATCCAAACTCTTCTTCTTCTTCTTCTTCTTCTTCTTCTTCTTCTTCTTCTTCTTCTTCTTCTTCTTCTTCTTCTTC
>JAXCMG010000073.1:1953453-2018689 GCA_034642415.1 Podarcis siculus | reverse complement strand
TCTTCTTCTTCTTCTTCTTCTTCTTCTTCTTCTTCTTCTTCTTCTTCCCTCCACAAATGCAAGAACTTCACCCAGGGCACAAATTGACTTAAGTGATAACCTTGTTTGCACTTCTGAAATAAAACTTCTGAATTAAGTGAATTGGTATATTTTGGCTTGCATTGTTTGTTTTCAGGGTTTTTATAGTATAGTGGTACCTCGGGTTACATACGCTTCAGGTTACATACGCTTCAGGTTACAGACTCTGTTAACCCAGAAATAGCGCTTCAGGTTAAGAACTTTGCTTCATGATGAGAACAGAAATCATGCTCCAGCAGCGTGGCGGCAGCAGGAGACCCCATTAGCTAAAGTGGTGCTTCAGGTTAAGAACAGTTTCAGGTTAAGTACGGACCTCCGGAACGAATTAACTACTTAACCCGAGGTACCACTGTAGCTGGAGTTTTTCTTGGAAGGATGGGATTTGTACAGAGAAAAGAAGGCTAGGCTTGAAGGTTAGTCTAGTTGACCAGGGCAGGGGGGGAGGGCGGTGGTTACGGGTTGCCCCAGGTGTCACCACTGAGGGGGGTGACAAAATGCCGGGCGGCACTCACCGCGGGGCCTGCAGTGAGTCAGAGCTTGGGTGCGCGCGGGTTCTGTGCTGCCCAAATGGTCCACCCCCTGCCTCTCCCCCAGCTGTAGGGCGGCTGAGTGGGAGGAGGCAGGCAGACTCTGGAGGCCCACGGTGCGCCCTGCCCCTATGGGCAGCTCGCCCCACCCTCACCCTGCCCCTGTGGGTGGCCCACCCCTGGGCGCACCACCCCAGGGGCCCAAGCGGCTTCCTCCGCTGCTGAACCAGGGTGCTAATTCTATAGCTTTAGCCCTGAGAGAAGGATGGGGAAATGGCTGAGGAATTGAGGTCTCATCTCACACAAACTATGCATAGCCTTTCTCGGATTTCAGAACCTTATCAGAAGTTCCTAGAATCATAGAATTGCAGGGATGGAAGGGAACGTGAAGGTTCATCTCGTCTAAGTTGTTAATGTACAGTGGTACCTTGGGTTACAGGGGCTTCAGGTTACATACGCTTCAGGTTGCAGACTCCGCTAACCCAGAAATAGTACCTCGGGTTAAGAACTTTGCTTTAGGATGAGAACAGAAATCGCGCAGCGGCGGTGCAGTGGCAGCAGGAGGCCCCATTAGCTAAAGTGGTGCTTCAGATTAAGAACAGTTTCAGGTCAAGAACGGACCTCTAGAATGAATTAAGTTCTTAACCTGAGGTACCACTGTACTTTCATTCTTTCCCGTGTCCATGAAATCTAGAATTTTGTTGATTCTTTAGTGGATACTAGTGTGTTCATGAACCGGGGAACCTCCAGAGGCTTCCTAAAACTGCAGTTCAAAATACCAACCCTACTTTGACCCATTCTCTTCCATTTTATTTTAAAATGCAGGTGTTAATGAAATTAAATGGAAATAAAGGTAATTAATGCAATCGTGGGTATTGGTTTTTTTTTGGGGGGGGTTACATCATTTGCATTACCATGGGTAATTACCAGGGGTACCATGGTTAAAAGAATTGCTTTATTCAAGACTGGAAAACAAAGCAAAACACTTGCACAAATAGAGTTCAGATTTTGTACCCTAAAAAGCTGTCCCTTGTTTGCTGGAGCTCTGAAGAGGAACATTTCTGTTGTAAAAGGGGATTCTCACCACTGCATTTTTTTTATTTTAGGGACCTCACTTGTTAAATTTGGAGGTCTTGCCGAAAGGGTTAGGATAGCTCAAATTTCTTTAACTGAAGCAACAGAAGAATTCAGGCAGTTTTGTTGCCTGTAGTTGAGCTTTTTCTGTGTCACTCTCCGCTCTCCCACCTTATCTAGTTTAATAGTATGCATGACATATTTTGTTAATTGCCTTCTTTAAAAAATGCATATCGGGGTATTGGATTACCCAAACTTCTAGCAAAATGCTTTTCTAGTAGAATTGCATCCATTTCAAAATGCAGAGGAGTTCTTTTCTCTCTCCGATGCCCTCCTTACCCAATTAGGTATTGATTAGTAAGGCTGGGTCAAAGTTGCAAAATGGCACAATGCAGCTTGCTGTCTGTTGCCACCACAGGAAAACTCTTCCTGTTCTATGTGCTTGAGCCTTTGTTCTGGTGGCCTCCTACATGCATAAACAATGTTAGCATCATATCATAAGTGCCTGTTCTTCCTCACCTGGTCTTAAAGGGATAGTGGCTCTTTAAAACAGAAGCTATAGGGCCGAGCCAAAATCCAGGCCTTCTTTCCAGGAAGCCTTTTGCCCTCTGCCCAAATTTTCCCAATTTAGCAATTGTGTATGTGCGTGCTTAAAGAGGTGAAAATTTTGATCTCCTTTTCAAAATGTAGGCAGTTCATAGCCCAAGCCTTCAGTTTTGCTCTAGACCCTGGCATGTATCTGGTGACGTCAGGCACACATGAGGCCCTACAAGTCTTTGTGCGTCTCCAGTGACAGGGGTGGGTACTTGGAGCAGGTCAGCAATAATTCACATGGCTTCAGTGAAGTTAACAGCCCAGGAGGCCATGCCTAGAGAGCACAGCAACTCTTCCTGGAAGATCTTGCCCCAAAGAGGCAGCTGTGGGGACTTGAAGGTCCTTGCTTTCCCACAGCTCCCTAAGTCTCCTTCTCCCCATGGTTCCTTCCCAAGCAGTCTGATGCTCCACATCATCTTTGCTCCACCGTCTCCATACCTCTTCAGGTTCTGGGGGACCAGAGGAGAGTAACTTGTAGCAGAAGGGAGACCCCCTGGCTTCTTCAGCAGCTTGCCTCATCTCTGCCTCTTGGCCTCCGCTTCTACCTCTGCCTCTGGAGTTCTGTCTGCCACAGACTCTCCCTGCTCACTCAACCCTGTTGCCTCTTTTGACACCTCCTCCTCCCAGTCTGCTCCCTCTTCTTCCTCTGACCACTCATCGTCATCCCACCACCCTGGCTCTGAGCCTTTTCAATTGGGGGTTCCCTAGCTGGTACCTCCTTCCACTCCTCTACACCCAGCCAGTCCATGGCCAGATGTGAATCTAGGTCCTCATCTGCACCCATCTTTTGTGTACCAGGTTCCAGTTGGCAGGACCCAGTTCACCTCTGGAGAGGTGCAGACTTCGTGAAAGCTTGAAGGCTCCCTGCATGTCTAGCTTGGCTGGGCATCATAGAACTGAACCAGTATCAAGTGAGCTTACAGCTTGGTGCAGATATAGACTTTGCCCCAGACCTGGGAGGCTTTTCACTTTTTCAAACAGAGAGCAGCATCTTTAACATCCTGCAACTGCTGCTTGTTAAGGAAGAAGTATGTCATTCCCCTCCAAGAGAGAATTGTGTCTCGTTTCATTTCGGGAGCTCATTCCATTGTACACATTTTCTTCTTCTGATGGTGTGTTGAGCATAAAGGCTATTTATAACCAATTTCCTTCCATAGCTGGCTTTCTGTAGCACCTAAATACATTCATCCTAGTATAAAATCTCCTTTTCTTTCATGCAAATAATTAATAAAGTATTTGCTTCGTACAGTGGCGTTTTGATTTCTTGTGGGGGTTTCACCTGTCTTTTGCGTTTTGATTTCCTAGATCACTGAATCCGTCTCTTGGTTTCAGGAGTGGTTTGGATTTACAGCTTTGCAGAATTACTTAACACAACAGGGAGAACGGCAGGGAAACAAGTAATTGCTGTGGAGCAATGAAATCAATAAGGATTTACGAGGGGAGAAAAGTTTTGACTTCTAATGATGAAGGGGCTTGAACGCTTTGGTAGAGCCAAGAGGTCTGGGCAAGATGGTCTTCTGGGACAGCATTGGAGCTCTGTTGTCACCTTCAACTTGGGCTTCTAGCCAGAGCAGGAACTTGCTGCATGAACAATTCACTGCAGGGGCAGCCAAAATGATTCCTTGCAGATGTTGCTGCAACTCTCAGCATCCCTGACCACTGGCCATGCAGGTGGAGGCTGATGAGAGATGAATTACATATGGATGACACCACAAAGACTATATCCCAGACTTCCTCAAACTTGGCCCTCCAGATGTTTTTGGCTTACAACTCCCATGATCCCTAGCTAGTAGGATCAGTGATCAGGGATGATGGGAATTGTAGCCTCAAAACGTCTAGAGGGTCAAGTTTGAGGAAGCCTGCTATACCCACTTAATGGGTTTGCTACTATGTTGTAATGTGTTCTTCCTTGCTGGTTGAGTCTCGGATTGCCTGCCATGACTGGGAGAGAGGGCAAAGGGTACCTGTTATCTCTGGAAACAGAATATGCTCAGGCTGATGGCTAGATGTGAGTGAGGATGAGTAATAGAATTGTTGCCAGCAGTATGCTGATGACCACAGCTCTACTTCTCCTTTACATCTGCAGGGATGGCAGTGGATGTGCTGGACCGTTGCCTTGTCTCAGTAATGGACCAGATGAGAGCCAACAAACTGAAACTCAATCCAGATAAGACAGAGGCACTGTTAGTGAGCTGGATGGATGGGAGGTGGTCTGCTCTTGATGGGGTTACACTGCTTCTGAAGGAGCGGGTACACAGCTTGGGGGTACTTATGGGTCCATATCTCTCACTTGAGGCTCAGACGGCACAGAGTGCCTTCTATCAGCTTTGGCTGATGGCCCAGCTGTGCCACTTTCTGGACAGGGAGAGCCTGTTCTCTGTGCTCTGGTAATCTCTAGGTTAGATTACTGCAATGCGTTATACATAGGTCTGCCTCTGAAGAGAGTGTGGAATCTTCAGCTAATGCGGAATTCAGCGGCTGGGTTGCTCATCAGGACAAGATGGCTTGAGCATATTACACCGAACCCTGGCCCCGACTGCACTGACTGCTGATTAGTTTCTGGATCCAATTCAAAATGCTTGTTTTGACTTGTAAAGCTTTAAATGGCTGAGGACTGCAATAACCCACAAACCTACCTGGACTCTGCAATCTTCATCTGAGGCCCTTCTTTGTGAGCCCCGTCCATGAGAGGTCCGGAGGGTGACAACATGAGAACGGGCCTTTTCAGTGGTGGCTCCCAATTTGTGGAATGCTCCGCCATGAGAGGCTGTCTTTCAAGCTGCCTTTCAGCCTTTTCCATGCTCCAACGGTCGTCAGGGGTCAGTTTTATGCTCTTTCATGATTTATTATTATTATTATAAAAATATTCAATGATCACTTCATATTGTTTGTTACAGATTGATTTTCCAAGGTACCTGCTTCGTGACCCCTTTTCTTTCACAATCAGCAAATCAGTACATTGCAAAACCAGATTTAGAGGTGGTTGTAGCAGAGTCGTCCTTTATTGCTAGCATGCTGTCTTGAGAACTGGTCCGTTTTGGCTAAATGTGAGAGAATCAAGCCTTCATTGTTATGAATTTGGTGCTCTGTCTGTTTCGTTCACTAATTTTCTGCAAACATACGCCATTTAGCTATGTTGCAAAACTGAACCTAGTGGGTTTTTTTTTAATGTTTTAATTAATGTATGCAAAATAACTTTGTGCTATCAAACATTCCATCTAATTATATTCATTACTTGCTTCTCCAGGACAGGTTTTAATTAGTTATACAACAATGTAGATCAATACTCATCGTGCACCCATTGCAATTTGCAAAACGTATGCACTTTCCTGGATGACTTAATTATTGTAACTGTAGCAGAGAGATTTCCTCTAGCTATGTTGTCTTTTTGCCCAAGTCTTCCTTTGTTCTTAAAAAAATAATAATACAGTCTTTATAAGAATATGCTCAAATACACCCATGTGCCTCTCAATTATCTCATTGCGCGCAAAGAACTTCTGGTGGTTCTTGCTCACTTCTGGGTTTCTGCAACAGTCGTATTGGCCACTTTGTGCCACAGATTTCTTAAGGGCCAAATCTAGAAATGAAAGTTTCTTTCCCATGATCCATTTTAAAAATGGAAACACAGCCTTGGAGTCAGCACTGGAAGAGTGGCAGAGAGGGAGACCCTATAGCCACTGGCGGAGGAATGTGGGGCGAGGTGGGGGGAGTGCACCACCTCTGGCACCATTGGAGAGGGGAGTACCATCGTGGCTGCCCCCCCCCGGATACACCCTGCCCCACCCCAGGGACGCACACCATGCCCCCGCCTGCTCTCCTTCCCTGGTGCTGGAGCATGCAGCTTCACCACTGCCTATAGCTCCCTCTACTGTGTGGAGGACTTTTTTTTTAAAGGAAACAACAAACAAGCAGCCTTGAAGGGTAGCAGTTGGAAGCAAGAGAGCAGTTGGAAGGGCCCTTTCCTTTCCAGACTTTAAGGGTGGTGAAAAATGGCCAACCCCGTAATGCAGAGTTTGGCCCTTGGACCTCTTAGCTTAGTGCAGTGATGCCTTATCCATTGCCCTTTGGTTCTTGTTTAACCCCAGGCCTCATCACCACCAGCCAGAACCGCCAGGGAGTCATAGTCTAGCCATATCTGGAGGGCCAAACATAAGTAAAAGGGGAATTTTTGTATATAAGCTATCACCACCTTCCCGACACCTCCTCCTCTCCTCTTATTTTAAAATTGTTTTGCTGTACATTTGCGCTCTTAACTCTTCAGAGCAAGGCTTTCTAGGCAGGAGAGTGTATGGCAGGCAAAGGCAAACTCTGCCCTCCAGATGTTTTGGGACTACAGCTCCCATCATCCCTAGCTAACAGGACCAGTGGTCAGGGATGATGGGAATTGTAGTCTCAAAACATCTGGAGGACCCATGTTTGCCTATGCCTGGTGTATGGGATGTCACACAGTGTCTTTAAAAATAAATAAATCTCTAACTACGTATAGACTTCAAAATATTTTTTAAAAGGAAATTCTATCCGTGAAGGCACTTTCCTGGTCCACTTCAGCCACAATGTCTTGCTCTAAGGAAGGATTCAATTTTTTTTGGGGGGGGGGATGCTCTAAAGAGCCCCACACCAGTTAGGAGTCTCACCTGGTGGGCGGGCAGCAGCTTATGAGAAGAAAGCAGGGACACAGGTGGCACTGTGGTCTAAACCACTGAGCCTCTTGGCCTTGTCGATCGGAAGGTCAGCGGTTCAGATCCATGTGACGGAGTGAGCTCCTGTTGCTCTGTCCCAGCTCCTGCCAACCTAGTAGTTCAAATGCATACCAGTGCGAGTAGATAAATAGTTACTGCACTGGCAGGAAAGTAAACGGCGTTTCCGTGCGCTCTAGCATTCATCACAGTGTCCCGTTGCACCAGAAGCGGTTTAGTCATGCTGGCCACATGACCCAGAAAGCTGTCTGTGGACAAACGCCAGCTCTCTCGGCCTGAAAGCGAGATGGGCGCCGTACCCCATAGTCACCATACCCCATTGTCACCATTGACAGGACTTAACTGTCCAGGGGCCCTTTATCTTTTTTTGAATGAGAAGAAACCAGGAGCCCAGGGGTGCTAATTTCCCTTCCACCACGAAAAGGCTGGCTCTGTATGGAAGATTATTCAGCTATGTGAGAAGCAGCTTAGTTCAGAAGTGGGCATGGGTCTTTTCCCCCAAACAGATGCTCACTGACATACAAAGGTCTAGTGAGTGTGTGTGTGTGCCCTCATTTGATGTTAGCGTGTTTTAGGTGCTTCCTGATAAAGATATTGGCTTCTTGCTGCCCTGGTGCCAGAAGGAAAAAATGAGCAGACCTGAGCAATGTGTAGCATAGTTGTCTCGTTGCCATTTGCTGAATATTTTTTTTGTTTTAAAAAAGCAGAACCTCAAACGAACCTACTGAATTTCTTAGAGTAGTGCAGCACAGTGACTTGCTTGCAGATTGCCTCTTAGTGGGAAGTCTCCCTGAGAAGAACGGTTTCTAATTCTGATTACACCACGGGCAATTTCACTTTGTTTACAGCAGAAGGGTCCAGATTGGGCATGCTTCATAACTCCACAATAACTGGATCTGATTTGGTTTTTTAGTGCGAAGAAGGGCCATAGCTTGTTGATAGAGCATATGCTTCACGTGTGGCAGTTCTCAGCTTCCAGCCTAGGCAACTCCAGGAACGAACAATATAGGCAGCTGTCTAATCCTGGAGAAGAACCATTGTCAATCACAGTAGACATCACTGAGCCTTGATGGAACAATAGCTTGCCTTGGATTAATGCAGTTCTTATGTAACTTTAATAACAGAATTATCAATAAAGTAAAGATGGGGTAGGTGTGGTTTCAAACAATATCTGCAAAAATTAATAGGAAATTATGAAAAACAAAAGGCCTCTAAGATGAATTGGAAATGAATTGGAAATGAAGTAACGCCTTCACCCTCTTACAAAATTAGGCTTTGTGTTAGTTTAGCAGGGATGTGGTTTTGTTTTTTTTAACGCTCAACAGACTGTTAACTATAAGCCCAAAATGGAAGCTGCTATAATTTTCTTCAGCTTGCTTAAGTGTGTGCAGATTCGTTTTTTAATTATGCCCTCTCTGTTTGGACTACGGATTTTAGGTAATGCAAGAAAAATGTCGTAAGCTTGGGAATAGTTTATTACTATTTAATGCAAAACTGTCTGTTAATTGGCTGGGGCAGAAGCTGCGGATTTCAGCTCAGGCGGACAAAACGGAGTGCAATTCTACCTAGAGTGGAAGGTGCAGTCCGCCGAGGATTGCTGCTTCACAGCCTCCTGAAATCCTAAAATGCAAGATGGGTGCTCCCCACCTGCCACCCAAAGGACTCTCATAAATCTCAGCTCTCTCTTGGATTGTACAGTGCAACAGACTAAGCCTGAAATCAGTTTGTCAACAGATTCATCTTGTGAGTAAGATGGTCGGTGCCATCAGTCTTGGGTGTTCCCCTTTAGGCCTTCCCCTAGCAGTTCTGGAACACCCTTCCCAAAGTCATGGATTCACTGTTAGAAGCCAAAGGCTACCTGAGGCTCAGATCATGTGAAGGTAGCCAGCTTTGTGCCCTGCAGATGTTGTTGAACTTCAGCCGCTATCAGCCCTAATGGCTGTTGGCCAAAGATGGTGATGTTCTCCAGATCGCCACTGCGACTCCCATCGCGGTGGCCACCTCTATTTTACTAGTGCTTTGTCTCCCCTGGGATTGGTCACCCATTTTTCTTGTCAAATGCCATATCACCTTCTGTGTGGCAGACTTTTGTTTCTGCAACAAAACAGAACCGCTACCAGATTTTAGGGTCTGATCCAAAGATTTGTATATACGTGTGATTGTGGATGGCTAGCTTCCTTTCCAGGGAAAAGTGTAAACTCTAGGGAAGGGGACTGAAGAACAAAGGCAGGGCTCAGTTTTCTACTAGACTTGAGAGCTTTTGCTATTTGCTCCCACTATGTTTCATTAAGCTTGACCTTTTCAGCCAGCTGGACAGTCTGGCTTTGCTGTCTTGGATATGCTAGGTGACATCTTCTGACCCTGCTGAGAAGTACTGGGCTCTGCCTCTGCCTCACCAGGCTCCATTCCAGTTCCCAGACTCTGCCCTCTCCTGGGGTCTGAGCCTGGCAACCTTGGCAACAAAACATCAGCTTCCAGCAGCTCCGCTCCTTACTCTGTTGCTACCTGGTCTCGCTTTCACTCTACAAGCCTTGCTGTTTCCATTTCTCTGTCGCTCTTTTCGCACCTGCTTTCTAGAATTGTCCTCCACTTGCCTCCCTGACCTACTATTTTTTTGGTCTGATCCTGTTCTTCTTTCCCTCTCCTCGAGAGGCTCTTATCCCACAGGGAAGGGAGCACAAGATCCCTACAGTGCATTTTTTGGGCTGTGTTACCGGGTGGCGCTGTGGGTTAAACCACAGAGCCTAGGACTTGCCGATCAGAAGGTCGGCGGTTCGAATCCCCGCGACGGGGTGAGCTCCTGTTGCTCGGTCCCTGCTCCTGCCAACCTAGCAGTTTGAAAGGATGTCAAAGTGCAAGTAGATAAATAGGGACTGCTCCAGCAGGAAGGTAAATGGCGTTTCCGTGCACTGCTCTGGTTCGCCAGAAGCGGCTTAGTCATGCTGGCCACATGACCCAGAAGCTGTACGCCGGCTCCATCGGCCAATAAAGCGAGATGAGCGCCGCAATCCCAGAGTCGGCCACGACTGGACCTAATGGTCAGGGGTCCCTTTACCTTTACCTTTAATCTTGGCAGCTGTAATAATGTTGCAGCCAATTTGCACAGTGCACAACCTCCAGCTGCAGCATTGAGGTCCTTAAATGCTCTGCCACTGAGCTATGGCCCCAATCCTTCCACATACGAATTGACTGTAGGGTGTAACTGTACAGTGCAAGCAGTACATATGCACATAGTCCAGCATGATGATTTGATACAGTAAGCCCACAACTTACATGAGGGTTATGTCCCAGGATCGGTGCCTGAAACCAAAACCACGTACAGTGGTACCTTGGTTCTCAAACGGCTTGGTACTTGAACAACTTGGAACCAGAATGCTGCAAACCCGCTTGCGAACTTTTTTTGGAAGCTGAACATGCTCCGTTCTGAGTGCCACACTTGCGTTTTGAGTGTTACGCTGAGGTCTGTCTGTTTTTGCTATTTATTTTGCGTTTTTGTTTTTGTGGCTTTTGTTTGTTTGTTTTTGTGACTGTGTGGAACCCAGTTCAGCTACTGATTGATTGATTGTGTGACTGCAGTACATTGTTTATTGCTTTCATTTTATGGATCAATGGTCTCGTTAGATAGTAAAATTCATGTTAAATTGCTGTTTTAGGGGTTGTTTTTAAAAGTCTGGAATGGATTAATCCATTTTGCATTACTTTCTATGGGAAAGCGCGCCTTGGTTTTGGAACGCTTTGGTTTTGGAACGGACTTCCGAAACGGATTAAGTTTGAGAACCAAGGTACCACTGTATAGTCAAAACACATTGGGTGCAAGGCGGGTGGGATTGCCGGAGTCTTTCCCCCCAGATGCCTGTCCCCTTTCCACCCCTTTTTTATTTATTTTTATGCCATGTGTGTAAAGCTGAATGCACAAAAGTTAAATGCACGTAAGGTTTCAGCTTACTGTGCATGCAGTATATAGTTCTCTCTCTCCTCTTCCCCTGCCTGGTTGTGCTCGGGAAAATATGGTCCACAATGCTAAGAGCAGGATGCTTTGCTTTTGGATAAAGGCATCTGCTAAACTAGAGATTCCCTAGAGGTGCTTCAGAGCCCCAGCTGTGCTTGGCTTTAACGGAGGTTGTGAGTGTGTGCTGTGAGCAGTTGTTCTTTTTAGCATTAGAGTAGAATAGAATAAGTGGGACGTGGGTGGCGCTGTGGGTTAAACCACAGAGCCTAGGACTTGCCGATCAGAAGGTCGGCGGTTCGAATCCCCGTGATGGGGTGAGCTCCCATTGCTCGGTCCCTGCTCCTGCCAACCTAGCAGTTCGAAAGCACGTCAAAGTGCAAGTAGATAATTGGTACCGCTCTGGCAGGAAGGTAAACGGCGTTTCCGTTCGCTGCTCTGGTTCGCCAGAAGCGGCTTAGTCATGCTGTCCACATGACCCGGAAGCTGTACGCCGGCTCCCTCAGCCAGTAAAGTGAGATGAGCACCGCAAACCCAGAGTCAGCCACGACTGGACCTAATGGTCAGGGGTCCCTTTACCTTTAGAATAAAATTTAAAAAAGTAAATGGTCGCTTGTTTCCTGTGGCAACCATGATTATTTACCTCCCCCTGCAAAACCCCTAATTCACATTCTTTTTTAATTTTTTTGTTTTTCAGTGAATTTATTGGACTCTCGATCAGTAATGGGGGATCTTGGATGGATAGCCTACCCGAAGAATGGGGTAAGTTTCTCTTCTGCCATGTGATGTTCTAATGATAGTTCTCCTTCATGCAAGGTTCTCCAGAGTAGTTTGTGTACCCCTACGCTCAAGGCTGCAACTTGGCTTCCAGATAACTCTGCCCAGAATCTCCCAGATCTTGAGGCCAAGCTAGGTGACATTAGTCACATGTTTAAACAAGTATGTCTGACATGGCCTCTTTTATTTTTGGAGCAAAAACCTCAGTGGCCACCCAGACTGGATAATATGCTCTGGAACAGGACCCCCTATGACTGTTTTTGATCCACAATAAATAGGACACTGAACCTTGCTGCTTTTAACCCAGCATGTTTCTGTCATGCCTTCAAATTCACTGTACCTTTTGTAGCTCTGACTGCTCCCTTCAGATGAGTGGGTGTGGAGTCATCGTCAAGCCTGTAGAGGTTTTGCACTCCAAAATCTTGTCTGCAAGGATTCTTATCTCCTTTTCTTATTGGAGGTTCCCATTGAAGACTGTTAAAGCAGAAGTATTCAATATGGTGCCCTCCACTTGAGGCTGGACTCCAATTTCCATCATCCCTGGCCATTGGCCATGAAGGCCAGAGCTGATGAGAGCTGCTGTCCAACCTCCCCGTTAAAGGGTCATCTTGGACTCTTAGCCTGCTACTAGCTTGGAAAAAGAAATGGTCAGTCTACAGGTGCAACAACAATGATTGACTAAAATAATGGAGGACATTTTCTTTTCTTTTTTAAAAAGATTTTTAAAAAACCAAGATGGCCAGACTGTTGACTACTTTCCAGAATTCCCTAGGGCCTTCTGGCGGTTCCCTCACTGTGAGAAGTGAGGTTACAGTGAACCAGGCAGAGGGCCTTCTTGGTAGTGGCGCCCACCCTGTGGAATGCCCCCCCATTAGATATCAAGGAAATAAACAGCTACCTGACTTTTAGAAAACATCTAAAGGCAGCCCTGTTTAGGGAAATGAAATGTAGGTGGGTTCCCACGAGGCAAAACACAGTGATAACAGCAAGAACCTTTATTGAAGTAACAGAGCTGGACAACAGGGACAAAGCAACTGCTTATATACATTTCTGAAGGCCTGGGCCAACCCACTCCCAACATGATTGGTTGTCTAAACTTCCAAGCTGCGAATCATGACTCAGAGTTTAAGGGCCAATGGCAGAAGCCCAAATCCTGAAATGTTCTGTGATTGGATATCATATATCGAATCAGAACACAGGAGCTCAGATTGCTTCGTCCAGACTCAAGCTCAGGCAAACACAGACCACTGAATACATAACATAAAGTTTTTAATGTTTGATGTTTTATTGTGTTTTTAATATTCTGTTGGGAGCCGCCCAGAGTGGCTGGGGAAACCCAGTCAGATGGGTGGGGCATAAACAAATTATTATTATTATTAATAATATTGTTATTGACTTGAGTTCAGTAAACCCACTTCTCTGAGATTTGTGCCCCAATATATTCACAGCCTTTTTTCAGATGTCGGAAATGCTGCTTTATTTCTCTACAACTGGCGCGCCATTTGTTTTCTCTCGTTTTCCCTAATATCCCCTCTCTCTCAAGATCTGCTCTATGTAAATATTTAATTCTCAATTCCAGATATAGATTTGAAAAGTGGTTGCTGTAATTAAAATGAAACCGGAGGAGGAGAAGCTTCTGAAGGCTGAACTTCCTTCCCCATATGCTCTGCTGTCAGGACGTCCTTTGAGGGATGCTTAGTGTACTAAAGATTCATCTTCTTGTGGTGCTTTAGCAAGGTTTAGCCAGAAAACAACCCGTCCTTTCAATAGACTGCCTGATTAATGCCTATTACTAATATTGGAGTCTTCATCATTTTAATAGCTTCCCAGTGCTTTGTAGTGATTCAGTGTGATGGTTTGCTTTAAACTAGCAAAATCAAATTACTTTCTGGAAATATTTATGCTTGGTTTGAAGTATGTCATTTTTATAAAATAAAATAAAATAAAAATAAAGTAGATCTGTTAATGGCAGCTGCAAAATATTTCTCAGTCTACAAAAAAACAGCAGATTGCATGGTGGAGGAAATTGTATAACAAGTCCCTCATGTAGAAGCAAAACCACATGTCAGGGGGAGAAGGCAGTGTTAGAGAACTTCGTGGCGTACTAGTTCCAAATGTGGAGAGAGGCTTTCAAAACGTGGAAGGCCACTCAAACATTTGATTTTCGCTCCTATAATATGTTCACAACTGAGGCAGTTGAATTATATAGTCACTGACCTTAAGTGATGTGATGACTACTACAACAGCAATTCTTTATTGCGTGTCGAGGTCCCCAGGGCCACCCCAATAACTCACACATCACACAGAAATTTTGTTTAAGGTTTTTGACATAATTTTGGCCACAACTTTATTAAAATACAAAAATGTGAGTGCTTGCTTTGGCATTGGTTGAGACCATCTGCCCCCCAGTGGGGAACAGACTGACATTCCGCATGCCTGCGAAAGTCAGAAAAGGGGAATACACTTGGAGGTAGCGACGGAGCAGGGAACCTGCCCTCAGCCTTCCCCAAATGCAACCAGGGCCTCTTGCGTGGCCCTAGCCCCTTGACGGGGTTCAGAGAAAAGCAATAGTGAACCCCTGTATTCCTTTAACAGAATCCCTTGCAGCAGCAGCATTGGAGGGGCAGGCACAGCCAATCTATGCCCCTCAACCAACCAAACCATAAACCAATGCCTAACTGCAACCTTACAAGTTGTGACGATTTGCTACGCAGTAGGCAGAAACCAAATGGCCCCAGCCAATCAGCCAGATGGACAAAATTCCTACCGGGCCCCTGCCCCAAAGCAGACAACCCCATGACAGGCATAGCAAGGTCAAAGCGAACAACCCTAAATATAGGGAGGGGGGATGGGCAATCCGATTCATGGGGCGAAAAGAGGAAGCTCTACACCTCATGCAGTGAGTTTTAGTATTTCTGGCTTTCAATCAAAAAATGGTAACATTAACTTCTTCCCAACAACAAGGGAAGCCCAATCACATCAGTGGCCAATGATCAATTAGCCCGCCCCACAACTTTGGAGTGTCCTGTTGGCCCCAACCGCAACACGTGCTCTCCACGAAGGAGAACACGCTTTGTGGCCCAAAGACCCACCTGACGAAATTCAATGCATATAAAATACATTGAAAACAGACAGACTACTAGGACAAATCATAAGACAATGCTAGTTTCTGACTTTTGTCTAATACATATTGATCTCTGATCCTGACCACCAGAGACAGAAACTTGTCAGTGGCCAAAGTCACACTGGAAATCTCATCGTCTAGTAAGCAACTTGGCATAGAACTGGGCAGATTACCTGGTAGATTTGCCATTAGTGGATTAATCAGATGTTGTCGGGTCCCAGCATTTGATGACTAAACCAGAGCTCAACCAGTAGTAGTAAATTAGCGAGGATTTCCTTCATCATTTACATGGATGCTCATTATGGCATGCATGCCCCTTTTCTCATTTATTCTTGCAAGAACTCAGTGAAGTAGGCGGCTTTGGATTTTTGTAGGTGTGTTTTGTTAGTGGGTCTCAACAAGATGGATCCCTTTTTAAATCATGGAATATCAGAGAAGGCTGGCTAACCTTAACTTCTGAAATAACTTTTAGTACTTCTGCTGTGTAAAATTGCACCCAGCAAGTTTAGTTCTGTTCTTATTCTGTTGCCACTATTTCCCTTAAAGGTAAAGGTAAAGGGACCCCTGACCATTAGGTCCAGTCTTGACCGACTCTCGGGTTGCGGTGCTCATCTCGCTTTATTGGCCGAGGGAGCCGGCGTACAGCTTCCAGGTGGCCAGCATGACTAAGCTGCTTCTGGCGAACCAGAGCAGCACACGGAAACGCTGTATACCTTTCCGCCGGAGCGGTACCTATTTATCTACTTGCACTTTGATGTGCTTTCGAACTGCTAGGTTGGCAGGAGCAGGGACTGAGCAACGGGAGCTCACCCCGTTGTGGGGATTCGAACTGCCGACCTTCTGATCAGCAAGTCCTAGGCTCTGTGGTTTAACCCACAGCGCCACCCACGTCCCAAGTACTATTTCCCTTACCTACAGTTAATTCCAGCGCTGACTGTCTCATTTTGGTTTGTAGATTGGAACATCGAATCAGCAATATAAATACCAATGTTTCAGAACAGATGCAAACATAGTTCAAAAGTACCTCTATCTTTGACCTGTAGCTTGCTTCTGGCTACATTCAGACTTATTGCATAAGTTTTCCTGGTTATAATAATAGTGCTTCTGCCTCTTGTTGTGTTGTGTCACGGAACGGTGGGTTTTTGATTGACACACCACCGCGTTGCACTAAAATTTTAAATCTCAGATGGTGGGAAGGAATTATGTGTACTGGGACACCAATCCAAATTTTGTAATGCAAGCAGTGGTGGCGCTATTGTGAAAACTGCAGGAAAATGACAACACAAATCTCCAAGTTAACGGGGTTGCAAATTGCTTTTTCTTTCCTGGAAACAATTAACCCAGAAATGAGCACTAAACTTCTACTAGATTTCCAGAAGCAGCTTTTATGTTGTGTGAAAGATCACATAAAACTTGAAAATGAACAGGTAAGGAAATGTTGAAAAAATGGCACAAAGTGCTGCCTGAAGACAGCCTCTGTACTCAAAGTAGTATAGTGGTAACTTGGTTCTCAAACGCTTTGGTTCCCAAACACCAAAAACCCGGAAGTAAGTGTTCCGGTTTTCAAATGTTTTTCAGAAGCCGAACATCCGATGCAGCTGTCAGCTATTGTTTCCGAGGTGCCTGCACCAATCAGAAGCCGCGCCTTGGTTTTCGAACATTTTGGAAGTCAAACGGACTTCTGGAATGGATTAAGTTCGAGAACCAAGGTACCACTGCATTTGGTGCTTTCGGTTTTGCTATTTATTTTGCGGTTTTGTTTTTGAGGCTTTTTCGGTTAATTTGCTTTTGTGACTGTTTGGAACCCAGTTCAGCTATTGATTGATTGATTGATTGATTGTGTGACTGCGGAAATGGATAAAAGGCCCCCCTCCAAACAATGACTATCATCAGAGCAAGTAAGAAAATAATAATAATTTTAATTTTCATCATCTACAATACTGTCTTATTTATTTTATAGTCCAGTACATTGATTATTGCTTTCATTTTATGGATCAATAATCTCGTCAGAGAGTAAAATTCATGTAAATTGATGTTTTGGGGGTTGTTTTTAAAAGTCTGGAACGGATTAATCCATTTTGCATTACTTTCAATGGGAAAGCGTGCCTTGGTTTTGGAACGCTTTGGTTTTGGAACGGACTTCTGGAATGGATTAAGTTTGAGAACCAAGGCACCACTGCATTAGCTAACAGGTTACAGGCAAAGCAAATATTGCATCTTTCTTCCTAAACTGGAAGCTAAGCCGCTGGCCCCCTCATTGCTCCCTTGGACTCATCGAAAACAGGCAGCTTTTTTAATTTTTGTGAAATGTAGGGGATTTTTGGAAAGCCATGCCTAGCATTCAAGCTTAACTGTATTAGAAATGAACCATAGCGTTGAATAAGATTGTCATAGTGGACTTGTTTATGCAGTCGGGGAACTGGTTTTGTGGTATGGTTATATGTGCAATGAATTAATGAGAGGCTAAAATGAGAAGAGTTTGTGGGTCACTTGGGGCTTTTCACTCCGTGCTGTGAAAAAAAGAAAAAGTAGCAGTGACTTATGAATTTGGGAATTGAGAGATGTGGTTTATGTGAACAGTTTTAGGATTTGCCCAGGGTCCTTGTGCGTCCTCATCAGAGGTAGGCACTGAACCCTCACATAATACTAAGTTATTACAGTTTTCTTAATAACTTAGTATTATGTGAGGGTTCAGTGCCCTTTGAAATATTCAACAGTGTCCTTTGAGATAGTCAACAGTTCAGTCATACCTTGGATCTTGAATGGCTTGCAATTCGAATGGTTTGGCTCCCAAACACCGCAAACCCAGAAGTGAATGTTCTGGTTTGCGAACGTTTTTTGGAAGCCGAACGTCCGACGGGGCTTCCGCGGCTTCCAATTGGCTGCAGGAACCTCCTGCAGCCAATCGGAAGCCGCGCCTTGGTTGTCGAACGTATTGGAAGTCAAATGGACTTCAGGAACGGATTCTGTACGGCAACCAAGGTACGACTGGATGGTTATCAGGGTGGTAGATTAAAAAAAAAGCCAGATATCAACTGCTATTGCTGATTTGTGTAACTGTGGCTTGGAAAATGTCCACAAGAGACTTGGCCACGTCTGCTTCGATAGGCATGCAGAAATTTTGGTGTGGTTTGTTATTTGACATTTTCTGCTTTTTAGGACTGTGGCTGAGGAAGTGTGGGAGGTGGGGCTTAATACCCTCAAGCTGTGATCCTGATGAAAATTGCCCTCTCAGCTGCTATCTAAAGCAGTTTGTTCTTGCATGCTTAATTTTCTATGTGTTTCAAATAAACCACTCTGTGTGTGTATGCATGCAAAAAAGCTTATGGTCACCTGCAATTTGCAGAATCTGATCAGGCCTTGGCTTTGCTCTGTCTGCTTCATTTAGCATACAGTATAAACCACAGAGCCTAGGGCTTGCTGGCGGTTCAAATCCCCGTGACAGGGTGAGCTCCCGTTGCTTGGTCCCTGCTCCTGCCAAACTAGCAGTTCGAAAGCTCACCAGTGCAAGTAGATAAATAGGTACTGCTCCAGCAGGAAGGTAAACGGTGTTTCCGTGCACTGCCCACCCCCAGCCTTTGTGAGAGCTTAATTTTCTTTGTCCTTTTGTCCTGCTTTTTAGCCACCCTCCCACTTTCAAACAAGAACACAACAACACCTGCCTGCCTTGTGTGTGACACATCCCTGCTTTCCTCCAGTGATTTCACTGAACTTCCTGTAGTCAGGAACACTTCTCAGTATTCCTCTGAGTATTTGCAATGTGTTGTGGCTCACTGTTCAATTACTTGCTGCTGCTGCTGTTTGTTTTTCTGTCTGAGCTTCTTTTTTAAATAATAATAATAAGAAGAAGAAGAAGAAGAAGAAGACAGATGACACCAAAAAAGCCAGAATCATGCATGGATCTTTTTCATTGCAGAATATTTTTCTTAAAAGGTTGATTCTTCTATTTCCACACACACACACCCCGCTACACCCCACCACCAAAGAAACAAGCCAAGTAATTGCTCCTGACGAGGGAGGGGGCATAATTGTGGGCCTGCGGGGAATGCCAGCTAAATATACGAAGCAGATACAGTGGTACCTCTGGTTACAGATGCTTCAGGTTACAGACGCCGCTAACCCAGAAATAGTACCTTGGGTTAAGAACTTTGCTTCAGGATGAGAACAGAAATTGTTGCAGCGGCAGCGGGAGGCCCCATTAGCTAAAGTGGTACCTCAGGTTAAGAACAGTTTCAGGTTAAGTACGGACCTCCGGAACGAATTAAGTACTGAACCTGAGGTACCACTGTATCTGCGGCCTGTGTGTGATTTTGCGTTTTTGCTTTGTTCCCCCTTGCTACTGTTCTTTCTCTTTTGAAATGCACATTCTCTAAAACTCCAAACTAAATGGGTATGAGTGAGGTGCTGCAGCAACAGTTTCCGTAGCACACTGCTATTATTTATGTGTTTAAAGTGTTTTGTGTACCCTCCTTCACTCGTATGCACCAGAGCAGTTTACATCAATAAAAATGTTTTTTAAAATACAATAGAATAAAATGCAAGCATAATAAATAGTTCATAGCTCCAACATGTGGAGGGGGCGGAGCATTAAAGAATCCACCTGTTCCTTAAAAATCCAGTTGTAAAACTGACATCTACTATTTTAGTCTGACAAGTGTGCCTATTGTGGTGATGGAAGCCTGGAAAAATTGAGCCATAAACTGAGGGGCTCCTTCTGCCTCCCTTCTCTCTCAAGATAGTTTCTGGTCTAGTCAGCTCCAATTAAAACGCACAGCATTTTGTTATTGTCGAATTCCAAGTAAAGTTTATAAAATGTCAGAAAAAAAGGTCCATACATGTATAAGTGTCTATTCCTCCTTCATAGTTACAGTTCCACAGAATCTTTTTACAGAGTCTAAGACAAGGATTTCCGGAATATTAGCCTTGTTTCACCATCCTAGGCTTCACCAGTATGTAACATTACAGAATAGTGGATCTTATAGTATAGTAGTGGTTGCAGACTCCGTGAAAGGATTCTGTGGAACTGTAACTATGCATGAACTGACTAGAAAAGGAACTGATCCACTGGGTCTTCGGCTTTTTTCGTTGAACTTTATGAGACTTCTGTTGAAATCTACAATTTGATACAATGAATAGTATGTTGTTGTTGTTTAGTCGTTTAGTCATGTCCGACTCTTCGTGACCCCATGGACCAGAGCACGCCAGGCACTCCTGTCTTCCACTGCCTCCCACAGTCTGGTCAAACTCATGCTGGTAGCTTTGAGAACACTGTCTAGCCATCTTGTCCTCTGTCATCCCCTTCTCCTTGTGCCCTCAATCTTTCCCAACATCAGGGTCTTTTCCAGGGAGTCTTCTCTTCTCATGATGTGGCCAAAGTATTGGAGCCTCAGCTTCAGGATCTGTCCTTCCAGTGAGCACTCAGGGCTGATTTCCTTAAGAATGGATAGATTTGATCTTCTTGCAGTCCATGGGACTCTCCAGAGTCTCCTCCAGCACCATAATTCAAAAGCATCCATTCTTCGGCGATCAGCCTTCTTTATGGTCCAGCTCTCACTTCCATACATCACTACTGGGAAAACCATAGCTTTAACTATACGGACCTTTGTCGGCAAGGTGATGTCTCTGCTTTTTAAGATGCTGTCTAGGTTTGTCGTTGCTTTTCTCCCAAGAAGCAGGCGTCTTTTAATTTTGTGACTGCTGTATGAATAGTATACCTTATTTATTGAAATGTACAGCCGGTTACATCTTGGGAATCTTAACTAAAGCATCTCTGACAAATGGCCACCCAACCTCTGCTTAAATACCTCCAAAGAAGGAGAGTCCACAACCTTCCGAGGGAGTCCATTCCACTGTCAAACAGCTCAGGTTTAGCCAGAATCTTCTTCCTTGTGACTTGAATCCATTGATTTGGGTCCTACCTTCCAGAGCAGGAGAAAACAAACTTGCTGGATCTTCCATGTGAGAACCCTTCAGATATTTGAAGATGGCTATCACATCTCCTCTCGGTCTCCTCTAGTAACACTGGTGGAGGAACGGGGGGAACGCATCGTGCCCTGCACCATCGGGGAGGGGGTTACCACTGTGGCTGCCCCCAACATGCGCCGTGTACCCTCCCCGCGCTGGGTGCCACGCCCCCACGGGTAGCACACCACGTCCCCAGGACACATTCCACGTTCCCGTGGGTGGTGCACAATGCCCCGGGATGCACGCCACGCCCTCGCAGGTGGCATGTCACGCTCCCTGTGCTGGAGCATACAGCTTCGCCACTGTCTAGTAATACTTTTTATTGCTTCCCATTTCAATTCCCATTTCAAATTTTGTTCGAGAGAGTGGGGGTCAGTTCTGGATGGGCAAGGAGTAGGGTTCTGCTTTTTAAAAAAGGAGTAATATTATGTGTCTTTGCTATGGGGAAAAATATAATTGGACCGTTAACGTACACACACAACCATGTTGTGCTGCTTCTTTCGATCATACTATAGCTGCTGTAATTCTGCAAGTTCCCATGTTGAGAGGCTGCCCAGATTTACTGTAAATGTCCCAAAGGCGGCACAGTGCATATAAAAGATTTAACGTCTGCTACAGGGCTGTGCTCACTGTTGCTTTTTGCTCTGCCCTGTCACAAAACTGACTCTTGGGACGATTGCCCTGGTATCGGGAAGAATTATTTGCAGTTGCCCTGAGACAGAAATACTCTTCTATGGAGAATTCAGTTTAAAGTTCCTTTTTTATAGTTAAAATGAAAACCGCTGCTTTGTGACTGCCTCATATGTCATGTAGGCTCTAGAAGACTTTGAGAAACTAGATATCTGATGAAAAGGCTTTTTATTATTATTTAAGGAAGGGGGAGGAGCCAAGGTATGTGTGTCTGATTTGTTTGTTTTTAAGTTCATCATTATGTCTCCTTAATAGACTAATTTTTGGAAAATCTGAAGGCATTTTGGGGAAATACCTCCTTTTCTACAAAGAAGAAAGGAACATGTCCCTTGTATTGAGTAGAGGCATTGTGATACTCTGGCACATTTGATTTCCAACAGAAATGCCATAATTTCATTAGTGTGGTCAATTAACCTCCCTTCTGTTTGATTTTTTTTTTTTTTACTTATCTAGGGAAAACATCCGTAGAATAATTTAAAAATGAGGATGCACATCATACGAAATTCAACATGCACATAATTTATGCTTGCAGTTCCTAACATTGAGGATCTGCAAGGCACTTAGTGGAGTTTGCATGAATAACTGAGACTGGGGTGGAAAAGCAGACTGTTCCATTGTTTTCTTTAATTTATTTCTTTAATTTGTATACCGACTTATACCTGTACATCTCAGGGCGGTTCACAAAACAAAATCACAATATAAAAACAGAAAATACAGAATCTATGAAAGGGACTTGTTTTGCAAAGGCTTAATACCTGGGAAATGTTTGGTCTATATGGAAAGATTTGTAAATTTGTGCCTTTTTTAAAAAAACCAACCCACTCTGATCAAAGTTCTGAGCGCCTGAGGATGCTGAATTTTATTTCCTTGGGAAAACAGTCAAGCCAGCTTTCAGTTTCTTTATTTGTCTATGCCCCTGCCCAAGTTTGTCTATGGTGGGTCCACTGTCAAAATGTTCTTACACAATGCAGCTGTGAGTGGCAGGGTATCTGTGGGTTCAGTTGGTGAGCGATAATGATCTGCAAAGAAATCTGGAGCCTGAAGGCATTGGCCTGATCACACATCACAAAATGCAAGCTTATTCATTGTGTCAAAAATCCTTTTTTGGCTGTGCTGCTGAAATAACCACCAGTATTATTCTGTGAGATTAAGCCCCTCCATTGCCTGAATTTATGCATCTGACGAAGGGGTCCCAAGGCCATGAAAGCTTTTGCTGAGATAAATTTGTTAGCCTTTAAGGGTACCACAAGATTTTTGTTTTTTTATTCATTTAGTAGCCATCTTTCCCTAGAGCAGGGATGGGAATGTGTGGCCTCCGGATGTTGTTGAATGGCAACCCCTGTCATCCCTGATGAACACGCACTAGCCACAATGGCCGCTGGAGTTCAACAAGACCTAGAGGCTTACAGGTTCCTCACAGTTACCCCTAGAGATCGGGAGAAGCAAGAACAGCTCATTCTTAAGGGCAGAGAAGATAACCCGAAAGAGATGGTGGCAGAAATGGATATTGTAGAACTGTGGTCATCAGTCCCTGCTCCCCTTTGTCTACCTTGACCTCCTCTTCACTACTCTGCCTGTTTCCAAGAGAGCCTACAGAATTCTCAATATTTTATTTTTATTAATTACATTTTTATGCCACCTTTATATTCCAATGAGCTGGAGGTGGTGTACATGGTTCTCCTCCTTCCCATTTCAACCCTCTGAGGTAGGATAGGCTACCTCAATCCCTCAATCCTAGCTTCTGAATCCCTTGCCTTGCTTTCATACTTTGCAATCATGGCTTCTGGACTGTGTGCTTTGCTGCTGAACCTGTACTATCGCTGTAGGGGAGCGGGTAGTGCTGTGGTCAAAACCACTGAGCCTCTTGGGCTTGCCGATCAGGAGGTCAGCGGTTCGAATCCTTGCAACGGGGTGAGCTCCCATTGCTCTGTGCCAGCTCCTGCCAACCTAGCAGTCTGAAAGCATGGCAGTGCAAGTAGATAAATACGTACCGCTGTGCCGGGAAGGTAAACAACATTTCTGTCAGGGCTGTCTTAAGCATATGTGGCGCCGGGGTGCAAAGATCCCACCCCGGTTGCCCAGAGTTGTCGGCCTTTTTTTGGGGGGGGGGACCCCAAAGTTGACCTTTTTAAAGAAAGGTTCTCTAGAGCTGTTGGGCACCTGGGGGTTGGGCAACCAACGCAAGCAGCAGAGGAGCCCAGCGCAACAAACAAGCCCGAGGCGTCGGCATCAGCGACTGAGTTAAGCCGGGCGCCTTGTGGTATAAGCAGCATGTGCTGGGTGGGCCTCTCCATGGCCCTACGCCAATCTCAGGCATGCAGGAGGGCAGAGCTGGCCAGCTGCCTCAGCATCTCACTGGCTTGGTTGCCCCCGAACTTGCGGCACAGTGCTGCCTGCAGCAGAAGAGTCCGCCGCGGTGCTTCGAACGATGGGTGGGCTCTTCCCCGGACTCAACTCTTGGGCCCTGGACTCTCGGTCTGGCGCCCCTGAGAGCCCGGCGCCCGGGTGCCCCGCACCCCTAGCACCTATGGGTAAGACGGCCCTGGTTTCTGTGCCTTTGGCTTCCGTCACAATGTCCCGTTGCACCAGAAGCGCCTTAGTCATGCTGGCCACATGACCCGGAAAACCTGTCTGTGGACAAACGCTGGCTCCTGAAAGCGAGATGAGCGCCGCAACCCATAGTCACCTTTGAGTGAACTCAACCATCCAGGGGTCCTTTACCTTTACCTTTTTTACTGCCGCTACCTTGAACCACAAGTGAGAACCCCTGTTGTGTTTTGCACGGGAGCAAAACAAGAGTTTTCTCTTTAAGGAAAGAGGTTATTTTGTACCTCCATAATCATCTTTGTGAAGAGGTTCTCTCCCCCCTCAAAAAAAGAGGCACGAACCTGACTTTCCTTGTTCTGCTTGTTCGCCTCTGCCTAGGCCTATCACAATCTGGATAATAATAGCAACAGTAATAAATCAGGGCCCCCCTGCTGTTTTTATAAATGTTAATCAAATCTGTTAAATGCTTGACAAGTTGTTTCCCTACCAAATTATCATTTTAAGTCATTACTTGATTAAAGCAAGAAAATAAATCTTTTTTCATAAAAAGGATGTATTAGAAACAACATGTGGGCATGTTAATCACTTTTTTACCACAGCAGAAAAAAATTACACGTGCATTGAAAAAAAAATGCTAATATTAATATTTACAACCGTGGTGGAGGAGTCTTTCTTCTTTGACAATCACTCATAGCCAAGTAAGATTGTCTTCCATAAACACGGTTTTAACAATGAGTCCATAAGTGACAGTAGAGGCCAATTCTGGATCCACATGTCCTTCCACAGTGGGGACATCGGTTTCTGGGGGGGGGGGGTGGGGAGTTGATCACGGTGTGGATTTGCCAATCGTGCCTTCTTCTTAGCACGTTTCTCCCTTGCGTCCTGAGTTCGAGTGTCTTCAAAGATGAGTGCCACAACTCCAAAGTCGTCCGTGACTGGACCTAATGGTCAGGGGTCCCTTTACCTTTACCTCGGTTTAAGAACAGCCCTGTTCACGAACTATTTGGTATAAGAACTTTGCAAAACCGGAAGTAGTGTCCCGATTTGCGAACTTTACCTCAGTCTACGAACGGAAGCCGAACAGTGGAAGGGCACCGCCGGCAGGAGACCTCATTCAGGAAAGCGCACCTCGGTTTAAGAACAGTTTCAGTTTAAGAACAAACTTCCAGAATGGATTAAGTTTGTAAACCAAGGTACCACTGTAATGAGTTAGATATTAGTCTGTAGCTCTTGGACCACACCATCATGCAAAGAGATCCATTTGCATGTTATAATGTAGTGCCAGTAGAAACATTTTTCATTTCTTGTTGAGTACTGTAGGTTTGTTCCTGGCTAAAAGTGAATATATAATTAATGTGAGGCTTTTATAATGTAAATAATATATGGCAATGAATGATCTTTTAATTAATACGCTTTGTGTTTTATTTAAAACGTGTTTTAGAACCATCGGTGTGTAGGGAAGAGTAGCAAGGCCATGTCCTTGGGGTCAAAATGTTCTTTGGTCCTGACCTTCTCCTCAGGCCCCACATGTGTGGATGTCTACACAGAGTTTAGACCACAATCCCTACTGGGCCATAAATCCCTTGAGCCTTGGATCCCTGTGTGACAAATAGCTGTGCATTTGGGGGGTCCCCTTGCCTGCCGTATAGTATGGAGTGCAGGCTGTGTTCCCGTGCCATTTAATGCAGCTCACGGCATCCAGACAGAGAAGACTTCGCTGTTTATTAGGGGATATATAATCATTTAAGCCTGACTAAGCTTCAAAGCCCTAATGCGGGTGTTTGGCCAACAGAAATGAGATGTAAATTTGCACTGAATAGCCACTGATTACAGAAAGATGATTAATGAAAGATTTGAAATTGATTTATGGCTGCAGTTGTCAAGGCCTTCGCCACGATTGTAATATTATCTGCGTGAAAAGCTCTTGGCAAATTAGAGACAAGGGAGGCAGGGTGAAATAACAGGTTTTCTGTCAAAGGACCGCTGCATTGTGCGGTTCTGTTGTCTGGTCTTGAATGACACAGGGCTGAGACCTTTTGTTTTGTGTGCCAAAAGATTGCAGCATACAGAGTAGCCTGTGTTTTCAAAAGTACTGGGAGAGCTGAAGACCAGTGTTTTGTCACAGCATTTTCCCTTAATGGGCCTGCAACTAAACTCCCTCCCCCCCCCATTTTTTTTGGTCTCTCCCAGGCAATTTGAGAAACTAACAGACAATAAGCTGAAGCATGTTTTGGAAACTTTGGGGGAAGATTCTTGGTGTATATTCAGCATTTCCGTGTAATCCCTTTTCAAGCCCACAGCTGAGAAACCCAAAAGCAATAAATTTTGACTACCCTTACTGACCACTGGTTCTGTTAGCTAGGGATGATGGGAGTTGTAGCCCCAAAACAGCTGGAGGGCCAAGTTTGGCCATCACTGGCTGAATATTTTTCAGCAGGTTCCTCTGCTTTCCCAAAAGAACAGAGAACATACTCTCCAACATTTCTCTGATGAAAATATGGATGTCCTATTCCATAACAATAACAATAGCAATAATTTCATTATTTATACCCCACCCATCTGATTGGGCTGCACCAGCCACTCTGGGTGGCTTCCAATATATATACAGTGGTACCTCGGGTTACAGATGCTTCAGGTTACAGACTCCGCTAACCCAGAAATAGTACCTCAGGTTAAGAACTTTGCTTCAGGATGAGAACAGGAATTTATGGCGTCAGCACAGCGTCAGCTGGAGGCCCCATTAGCTAAAGTGGTACCTCAGGTTAAGAACAGTTTCAGGTTAAGAACGGACCTGCAGAATGAATTAAGTTCTTAACCTGAGGTACCACTGTATAAACATAATAAAACTTCCCTATACAGGGCTGCCGTCAGATGTCTTCTAAAGGTTGTATAGTTACTTATCTCCTTGGCTTGGGGGTTGTATAATTCCACACCCTCCAAAATTTCTCCGATGAAAATAGGGACCTCCTACTATATCCTTCAGGGACACGGGTGGCGCTGTGGTCTAAACCACAGAGCCTAGGGTTTGCCAATCAGAAGGTCAGTGGTTTGAATCCCCACGACAGGGTGAGCTCCTGTTGTTCGGTCCCTGCTCCTGCCAACCTGACAGTTCGAAAGCACGTCAAAGTGCAAATAGATAAATAGGTACTGCTCTGGCGGGAAGGTAAACAGTGTTTCCATGTGCTGCTCTGGTTTGCCAGAAGCGGCTTAGTCATGCTGGCCACATGACCCTGAAACTGTCTGTGGACAAACACCAGCTCCCTCGGCCAGTAAAGTGAGATGAGCGCCACAATCCCAGAGTCCTCCGCGACTGGACCTTATGGTCAGGAGTCCCTTTACCCTTTACCTTTACTATATCCTTCAGCATTTCTCCAATGAAAATAGGGACACTCTAAGGTAAAATGGGACATCTTGGGATCAGATCAGAAACTGGGACAGCTGTAAATCCGGGACTGTCCCTGGAAAAAGGGACACTTGGAGGGTTTGGGAGAATTGCCCCTGACCTTGGGCTAAGTCTGAGAAATACTGGTGAGGTCAAAGTGGGCTCTATCCAGCTTGGAGCTGAGAAAGGAACCTGGAAAACAAGCCCCTGCCAACACAGCTCTTCAAAGTTGGGCGGGCAGGGCATAAAAGACTTGCTTTGCCTCTGCACCTGACAGGTACTCTGAGCCCAGAATGCCTCTTTAAAAGGAATCACATTCTCTGCCGGCTACTTTGCCACCCTTACGTCGGAAAGGCTCTTTCAAACACACAGCGCAGAGCCATTTCATGCAGTCTCAACGAGCCTCTTCTTTTGAACCGGCGAAGGATGTTCTTTTTCATCAGTTTGCTCTCCAGCATTCAAGGGAAAGGAGGAGTGGGGTGGGGGAAATTCACACAAACGGCGGTGGCAAGAAAGGTGACTATTTGCCAGCTTAATATAGCTATCTGCTCCGCTGCAGACAAGCAGAATCTGAAGCAAGTCTGAAAGGCAGCGCAGCCTCAAAGCTGCACCCTGTTCTCCTCCTTTTTCTAGCCGCTAACTTTCCTCTTGTGGGCGAGCTGTCTGCACACTCACGTGCCTAGCCTCCAAATCAAGTCCCTTCCCTGAAGTACATGAAACGAATGAATTTTGATTGTGTTTAACTGTGACCCTTGCCTAGGAAAGGGTTGATGGGACAGGAGAGCAGATGAGGCTTGCTACCAATCTGGGGGCCGCTGTGTTGAAAAGTGTGCCCTGTTTTATAAGGGTGGGGGTTGGTGCAGGTTGGAAAGTGGTTTTTAAAAATTGCAGGGAAAAAGATCTTCTGCAGCAGTGCTCCCGAGAAATGTGTAAGGATAGCAGGGGAGGTTAATGAGAATCTGAGCCTGGAGGCAAGCTGGAGCATTAGTCAGGCCTCCAACTTAAATGCTAGGTTTGGTCCCTTGATATTCAGTATGTACCTGGCATTCCATGGTATAAATGAACAAATTCTATTGGGCACTATGATCAGGTCTTATCAGATCTTTTTTTTAAAAAAAAATTGAGAAAACTTAATCCATATTTTAAATATTTATGATTCTGAGCTGTTGCAATATCTTTTTTTTTTAAAAAAAGTCCCGTATTCCATCTGCTGTTTTTTGCTTAATATTTCATAAGTTTTATTAATACGAAGCCCAGTCTAGTTGGGGAAAATATTTTACTTATCGTGTGCAGTGTGCCTGTGCCAAATATTCTGACTTTCTGGCTTTGTAGAATTGGTCCCTTTCGCTGTGTTTTTCGGAGCAACATCTGCTCAGCTTCAATTAGATTTTCCAGTTAACTCTAATTGGAAGTTGGGGCGCATTTCGATGCAAGCTGGCCCTGAAAAGGGGGCTGACTTTTCAGTGTTGATAAAGGCCAAGGTGAGGCACACACCCACTTTGTGGAAACTCAAAACAAATAAATAAGCAAACCCGGATGACCGATGCCTGGGGGAAGTCCAGATTTGGAGTTTGAAAGCGGGGTTTCCATGCAGCCAAGGTATTGTTATGAATCTGGGGGTGAAAGATGCCCTAAATTCCAAATTAAGCTAGTGGTAGAATTTATGTGTGGGACGTGGGTGGCGCTGTGGTCTAAACCACAGAGCCTAGGGCTTGCCGATCAGAAGGTCGGCGGTTCGAATCCCCACGATGGGGTGAGTTCCCGTTACTCCTTCCAACCTAGCAGTTCGAAAGCACGAAGTGCAAGTAGATAAATAAGTACCGCTCCAGCGGGAAGGTAAACGGCATTTCCGTGCACTGCTCTGGTTTGCCAGAAGTGGCTTTGTCCTGCTGGCCACATGACCTGGAAAGCTGTCTGTGGACCAACACCAGCTCCCTCGGCCTGAAAGCGAGATAAGCACCACAACCCCATAGTCGTCTTTGACTGGATTTAACTGTCCAGGGGTCCTTTACCTTTTGGCTCAGGTTGTATATATGTGTAAATATATATTTTTCCAACAAGAAGCACAGACCCTGGGTCTGTGTTTGGAACTCCCTGGAATATCTCACTGGAGCAAATAGGGTGCACCATGTACCACTTGGAGAAAAAGATGGGATGTAGATGCAATAAATAAGCTCATCTTCTTACCTGCTTAAGATAGCTGGTGGGCCAGCCAGAAGCAGGTATTAGTTGCCAATGTGGCACCCAGAGATCTCCATGTGGTTGCAGTTGGACTCGCACCAGTAACACAACGCTCCTGGCGCCTGACTAATTTCTATCACTGAGCAGGGCACAAAGGGATAGAGTGAGCAAAGGCTTTTGGGTGGCACGGAGACTTGCCATCCTAGCTTAAACATGTGAGAAACCCATGATTTGGGTTGCCAATGTGGGCGACTGGGTAAACTGTTTTAGGATACAGAACTGCGACCGGGAGGAGTTCTGATGGACTAGCTTGAAAGAAATGCACTGCTCGTGTATTGGGGTTGGGTCAAAGTGTTTTTGTGTTGTCATCTGTGTTTGATGATCGTCTCCTTTGGGAGGGATACTTTTGTGATTACAGTGGTACCTCGGGTTAAGTACAGTGGTACCTCGGGTTACGTACGCTTCAGGTTACATACGCTTCAGGTTACAGACTCCGCTAACCCAGAAATATTACCTCGGGTTAAGAACTTTGCTTCAGGATGAGAACGGAACGGACCTCCGGAATTAATTAAGTACATAACCCAAGGTACCACTGTACTTAATTCATTACGGAGGTCCATTCTTAAGCTGAAACTGTACTTAACCTGAAGCACCGCTTTAGCTAATGAGGCCTCCTGCTGCTGCTGTGCTGCTGGAGCATGATTTCTGTTCTCATCCTGAAGCAAAGTTCTTAACCCGAGGTACTATTTCTGGGTTAGCGGAGTCTGTAACCTGAAGCGTATGTAACCTGAAGAGTATGTAACCCGAGGTACCACTGTACACACCTGTGGTCAGGTGGCTGTTTCTTGGGGGTGGGTTAGTGTTATGAATCTGGGGATATAATGGCCTGTTGGGCTCATTCAACCGGCCAAGGGTCATTTCATATTTCTGGTGAGGGGGTGGGGCAGATCCAGGGTTTCCTGATGCGTGGACCTGTGAGATGCACACTTTTGCAAACCGAAATGCATTTGTCAGCCAAAAACATATGGAGAAAATTCTGCACTGCCACAGATGCACTGGGTAAATCGGGACACACACACAGAGACACACACACAATCAGTCTGAATCAGTTGATGTCCCGTTAAACCAAATACAGATGGAAGACAAACCACACTATGAGTCATTAATACTTAATATACTGCTAGTCTGCCCCAGAAAAGGAGAGTACATCCATTTTCTTTTTTGGGCAACTCGCTTACCTCCATTACGCGGCAGCAAAATTAGCTATGAATGGTGGGGCGGTGGGCAGGTTCATATCCTAAATTTGGCTTTTAATAAACTCCTTCAGCCTTGATAGTTGAGGCGTCTCTTGTCCTCTAGCAGAATAAGCAGCCAGCCAATTTCCCACCTTTACAAATTGTACCTAGCCATTCAAGCAAACATTTGCCTTGACAGGAGATGTTTTTGCAGCCAGCATTTTAAAATTAGCACTTGAACCTGAGGCTGGTCTGCCACATGCTGTGTGCCTTGTATTTTTAGTAGTACGTGTGATATCTTTGCCTTTATCACTGTGCATTTATATCTGAAGTGAATAGTGTGGTTGGCAGGGGCTGTGAGCCTCCCTCCCTCCCGTTAACTCACTCGCTGTTTTTCGCCCCTGAACACTTACGATTCAGAAATAGGCCTTGCTTATATAAATGATTTAACACCAGGTAATTGAAATGCATGTATGTTTTCCTTCTCAGGTTGTTAGAGACTTGGAAGAAACATTTAGCATCAAATTAATGTCACATGTTCTGGGGTTTAATCTCATAGATAGTTAAGTTACGGATCTTGCCGTCATGTGGCACTCAGACAATTTGAACTAGGTAAAAGCCCTTCAAGTGTGCTGCAGTTTCTTTCTCCGTTATGTGGCATCCTAGCTGGTTTTTCTTTTAAATCACTTTTCTGATTGTAAACGTATGGCACTCCCTGCCATTGGATGGGGAATGTGCTTCTAGTGCAAAGCTCTCAATCAATCAATCAATCAATCAGTCAATCAGGGCAGGTCCTATTAATGGCTATTAGCCATGGTCGCTAAACGGACCCTCCATATTCAGGGGTCTTAGGTAGAACAGATGGGGATCATCAACCTGGGAAGCTAGCCCGTCTAGGAAAAGAAAAATTCTGATCCTAAACCTCTGATGCCCTGAGGGATATCTTCAGGAAAAGAAAAGGCGTAAGGCGTGAGTCCTACACAAATCTGGAGTGGAGCCCCTAAGATGGTTGGATGGCATTTTGTATGCCTCCTTCTCAGGGGCATAGGAAGGGGGGCAGGGGGGCGGTACACCCCACGTTTCATCTCTGAGGTGGGTGACAAAATCTCCCCTGGGCGGATTGCTGTGCTGCCCCCCGGGCGCCGATCGCCCCCCCTGGGTGCCAGTCACCATGCCAATCGCCCCCAATGGCCACTAGCCACTGGCTCTACGCCGTCCGCCCACTGCCTCCCCCCCCCTAGCTGTAGGGCGGAAGAGGCCCCGCGGTTCGCCCTGCCCCTGTGGGTGGTTTGCTGTGCCCTAGGTCCCTGACAGGCTTTGAAATATACTCGGAGTCGAGAGTGGATTTCATGCTCTTTATTCAGCTCATAGTAGTGAGGAATGGACGTTCCCCCAGAATGTCTGCTTTATATACATTATTTACACAATGGGCCCCACGTGCTTGGCTAATTCCGGGATTCTCCTGTAGGCCAATCAGGTTGCGGATTCACTTCCACCTGCAGCTGGATTGGGTGGTTCCTATGGACCAATCAGACTGCTGCATTCTGGGTCCTATTGTTCTAGGACCAATCAGACTGCTGCATTTTGGATCCTATTCAACTCAGTACATAACAGACTTCCTCCACTGCTGGTCCTTCTGCTAACTCCTGCAGCTTGGTCAAAGCTGGTGCCAAACGTATGGCTCTGTTTTCTTTTGGACCAACTCGGCGAGGCTGAGAGGGGAGTCTTGTCGTCTGGGCAGCCCAGGAGCTCCATACACACTGCCCAGGCTTGCATTCTGGGAAGATCGTTTTGGTGCAGCACTGGTTTGACTTCACCCCCGGAGGAGCCCTCCATTGTCTCTTGGGACAGGTGGAAGCCAACCAGGTGATAAGAACAGGGCTGCTGCCTTCAAGGCCTGCTAGTGGATTTTTTCTGGAAGCCTTTGACAGGCAAGTGTTGGAAACGGAATCAGGACACTGAACGAGAGAGATTTTTAGCCTGAGTAGTGATTTCATTTCATTGAAAAGCATTCATACGCTGTTTAGTATTTCAAAAATCTCTAAGCAGTGTACAGTCCCAAAACAAACGAATGATATATCACTGAAACAAAAATGCAACCTAAAACCAGTATAGCAGCAATGTTAAGCACCTTCTTATTACATTGAAAAGTTTCATAGCCGTTTGATCAGTTCAATGCCTGGTGATTCCTTCTCTTTATTTCATTTAAAGCAAACTGATGTTTGGCATGTTAAACCTTTTGCAGTGGGTGGGTAGTAATAGAAATCTCGGGAGGTAGCTGTAGTCTTGTTTGTGCTGCAGATACAAATGGCTTGGCGGTGGGAGGCGGACTGGAAGTTGCTGTGCTGCACTGAGATAGGAATCAAGGTACAATAATAGGGAAAGGTCAGGGTGCCTGGATAAGATCTTGATGATCTCCCTTGTGGGTTTGCAGAGATAAGCAGCCTTCACTCACTACCACCAGCAGCAGAAGAAGCAGCAGCTGCTTTTTCATCCCGTTTCCTTCTCAAGTAACTTTGCAGCAATGCCAGACGGGAGAGAAAGGGGCAGTTCTTTTCATCTCTGCTGAATATTCTGTTCAAAATGGCTGGTGGCAAGACCTCTGCTCCCCTTTATATGTTGTTGCCAGGCAGATCTGAAAATTTGAGACCCATGTTCTCCTCCCCCTCTAGCTTTTTAAGAAGAGTCCTGCTAGCCCAGGCACCCCGAAACGTGGCCCTCCAGATGTTTTGGGACTACAGCTCCCATCATCCCTAGCTAACAGGACCAGTGGTCAGGGATGATAGGAACTGTAGTCCCCAAAACATCTGGAGGGCCAAGTTTGGGGATGCCTGGGCTAGCCAGACCAAGGGTCCATCTAGTCCAGGGGTGGGGAAGCTTTGGCTCTTCAGACCTTGCAGCTTCCATCATTCCATCCTGACCACAGACTGAGGCTGACGGCATTTGGAGCCCATAAACTGTGTGTGGGCAGCAGGCTCTTCAGCCCTTATCTATTTCAACAGTGTCCAGCCTTGTTCACCTGGGAAGCTTGCTAGTCTTAGAATCATCAAATCGTAGAGTTGGAAGGGACCGTTAGGGTTGTCAAGTCCAGGCATAGGCAAACTTGGCCCTCCAGATGTTTTGGGACTACAATTCCCATCATCCCTGCCCACGGGTCCTGTTAGCTAGGGATCATGGGAGCTGTAGTCCCAAAACATCTGGAGGGCCGAGGTTGCCTAGGCCTGACCTAGTCCAACTCCCTGCAATGCAGGAATCGTTTGCTCAAACCCATAACCCTGAGATTAAGAGTCTCATGCTCTGCCGACTGAGGGGGATAGAGTGTGGTGTACAGGCGTATGCAGAAGAGGCAGGGGAAGAAGAGCTGAGGTGAATATGTATTAGGACAAGGCATTTGAGGGGAATAAGTGAAAAGAAGAAGAATAGATTGGGGATGGCTTCCCGATGACTGCGTATCTGTTTTGTTGTGCTTCCACACGGTGCCACTTCAAGCTTCCAGCAGATGAAGTTCAGCGGCCCGCCTCCACACCACTGAACATGTGCAGACAAGCCTAATTAGAAAATAATAATAATAACATTTTCATTTTCAAAAATAAAAAAAATTGTCCAGTAGCACCTTAGAGACCAACTACGTTTGCTCTTGGTATAAGCTTTCGTGTGCATGCACGCTTCTTCAGATACAGTACCTGAAGAAGTAGATTCTTCAGATTCTTCTTAAGATATTTTCATTTTGTTTTACTTTTGGCATTGCTAATCAGGACGTTTCTGCTTTCAACCATTAGGTGGCCCTACATAAGGCAAGTCACCGCCCCCATCTGTGAAATGGGCATGATTATTTTGACCGTCTTAATTTTTTATTATTATTATTATTATTACTACTACTACTACTACTACTAATTAAATTGCTATACCGCCCTTCATCCTAGCATCACAGGATGTTTTGCAGTATGAAAAACACAAACATGAATAACAATACAGTGGTACCTCGGGTTAAGTACTTAATTCATTCCGGAGGTCCATTCTTAACCTGAAACTGTTCTTAACCCGAAGCACCACTTTAGCTAATGGGGCCTCCTGCTGCTGCTACGCCACCGGAGCACGATTTTTGTTCTCATCCTGAAGCAAAGTTCTTAACCTGAGGTACTATTTCTGGGTTAGCGGAGTCTGTAACCTGAAGCGTATGTAACCTGAAGCGTATGTAACCCGGGGTACCACTGTACAGTGGTACCTCGGGTTACAAACACCTCAGGTTACAAACACTTCAGGTTAAAGACTCTTTACAGGTTAAGAATATTATCTCAGGATGAGAATAGAAATCGCATGGTGGTGGCGCGGCGGCAGCGGGAGGCCCCTTTAGCTAAAGTGGTACCTCAGGTTAAGAAAGGTTTCAGGTTAAGAACAGACCTCCGGAACGAATTAAGTTTGTAACCAGAGGTAGTGTCTCCCTCCAGCTTTTAAAGGGCCATAGATTGATCATCCAAAGGCTAATTTTTGAGGATCAAGTGGTGGCGATAGTGGCAGTTGTGGTTGAATTTCATGCGAGAGATCACATGTGCTCCATAGATATTATGTTTCTGCAGGTCAGTTGGCCACCTGCAGCATCGCCCAATACAGTGGTAGCTCAGGTTACATACGCTTCAGGTTACATACGCTTCAGGTTACAGACTCCGCTAACCCAGAAATAGTACCTCGGGTTAAGAACTTTGCTTCAGGATGAGAACAGAAATCGTGCGGCGGCAGTGGGAGGCCCCATTAGCTAAAGTAGTGCTTTAGGTTAAGAACAGTTTCAGGTTAAGAACAGACCTCCGGAACAAATTAAGTTCTTAACCTGAGGTACCACTGTATTCCTTTAGATCAGGCCCCCACATCCGCATGCATTCCAGAAATAAATTGTTTGCTGGGCTGACTGGTGTTCATGAGGCCGTAAATGAGCCCTCACAATGTCTGTAGCCGTTTCCACAGCTGCTTCAACCAGATGCAGAGAGTAGCTTTCCGTTGGATCGCACCCCCTTGCCTGCTCAGCCTCTGGCAGCACCTGACCACTTCTGGCCGCGGCAAAGAGGAATAAGACAGCTGTAGCAAATATCACTTGGCCAGGAGCAGACAGCTAGTGCGATGAGTGCACAGGTGGGCAGACTGCAGAGAAGGCAGGTGGGAGACTCTTCTCAAGCAGCTGTTACAGGAATTTTTATAATGATGGGGGGGTGCAGCACGCAGCATGTACCCCCCCTTTGCTTACACACAATGTCTCCTCAAAGCACCACATCACACACGGCACCACACAATTTCCAACGCTGTTCTGCTCAGGGAAAAGATGGCTACCGAAGGAGGGGACTTGGGGAACTGGTAAAAGACAGGCATAATCCCTGAAACCTGGGATCAGGTAGACAGCAACCTTTTTCATAAGATCATCACTGGCACCCTGGCAAATGGGTGCCAGGCAGGTAGTCATCCTGTGGACCATAGCAAACCATCAGGAATGGATTAGGTTCTTGGTCAGGACAAACCAGGAACTTGTAAATATTTCTTTTGTCTTACTTGATGGGTGTGACGTGGAGGTCAAGGGAAGGAAAATGATGCTGTCACCAGACCCTCCCAATTTGTGATGTATGCATGATGTAATTTTAGGGGTGTTGTGGGTATCTTTGTAAAACTGATAAAAGTGGGAGCCATCCTTTGTTCTGGGCTTCTTCTTGCTTCTCCCATGTGGTGGGCAACAGTCCTTTAAAATAAAGACCAGACCTACTGGCTGCTGTTTTGCTCCTATATTCCTGGCTGGTGTCTTTGTTTGATAATCCAAGTGAGGCTAAGGATTTTCCTATAACATGGCTTTGAGAAATGATAGATATAAGTCACCCAGGAGCTTCTGGCCCTACAAAGTTCTGTTTGTGGGCTCCTTTGTGACTAGATCATTGTAAGAGGAGGAACCATTTGTTACCCATTCGTAACGTGTGTGCTTTTGATGGATCGCTACCGTGAACTAATAGACATAAGCGCTAAGTACCAAAGTAAAAGTATGCAACAAGAGGATGGAAGGAATTGTTGTGGCTAAGTAGTGTGGCATAAGAGAAACCAGTCAGAAAACAATGTGACTCTTCCTTAGGTAAAGGTAAAGGGACCCCTGATCATTAGTTCCAGTCGTGGCCGACTCTGGGGTTGCGGCGCTCATCTCACTTTATTGGCCGAGGGAGCCGGCATACAGCTTCTGGGTCATGTGGCCAGCATGTCGAAGCCGCTTCTGGTGAACCAGAGCAGCGCATGGGAACGCCGTTTACCTTCCCGCCGGAGCGGTACCTATTTATCTACTTGCACTTTGACGTGCTTTTGAACTGCTAGGTTGACAGGAGCAGGGACCGAGCAACGGGAACTTACCCTGTCGTGGGGATTCGAACCGCCGACCTTCTGATCAGCGAGTCCTAGGCTCTGTGGTTTAACCCACAGCGCCACCTGTGTCCCCTGACTCTTCCTTAGTGGAGCTTTTATGAGAACATCGCTGGACACACGGCAGAGGCTGTTTGCTTCCTTACAAGCTTCACACGCCACAATAAACAATTTCTTCCCCATTGTCGAGGGAGCGTCAAGCTAGAACGTATAATGCATTAATTGAACAGTAATGGGGTAGTTCAGCTTTTGGTCTAAGTTTAACACTTCAGTAACTGGGAAAGGAAGAGCTTAACGGCAGGCAGGTGGAAAACTTGGTGCCCCGTTGCCATAGGCAACTTGAAAAATTGGACCAGGTGACTGGTTCCTGGTTGCTGTAGAACAGTGTTTCCCAACCTTGTGCCTCCAGCTGTTTTTGGCCTACAATTCCCATCATCCCCTGGCACTGGTCTTGCTAGTCAGGGATGATGGGAGTTGTAGGCCAAAAACATCTGGAGGCACAAGGTTGGGAAACACTGCTGTAGAAGATAAGAAGCATATTTCCCTGGCTTTCCATGTTTGCCTCTGTGTGTATGACCTGGGCATTTCCTCTTTTCATCCCCTCTGCAATTACTAACTTAATTTGAAGCGTGTTCTCCCAGGGATTCTCAGAGCAATGTGGTAGAACCTCTTTTCGTGTTACGTCTCAGCTCTGGAATGTATGAAGCAGTGGTAATGATGTGTCAGCATGTGCAAAAGGGGGGAGGTGGTCAGAATGCACCCAAAAGAACAGGATTCTTCTTACTGGCAGAATCAGGTCACATTCTCTCCCTCTCCCTCTCCCCCCCCCCCCACTTTCCCAATTTAGCTTTTAGAATATCTGGCAGACACCCAACTTTTGCAAACATACTTCACTTCTGCTTACTGAGGTCTAGTGCAGTTATCAACTTAGAATTACAGACATTTGCAATCTGTTTTTTAAATGTGTGCTTTCATTTTTCTTCTTTTTCTCTCCTCCCCCAACGTTTAGTGGGAAGAAATTGGCGAGGTGGATGAGAATTATGCGCCGATCCACACATATCAAGTGTGCAGAGTCATGGAACAGAGTCAGAACAACTGGCTTCTGACAAGCTGGATCTCCAACAAAGGAGCCTCTCGAATCTTCATTGAACTGAAATTCACCCTTAGGGACTGCAACAGCCTTCCTGGAGGACTTGGGACTTGCAAAGAGACTTTTAATATGTATTATTTTGAATCGGATGACGAAGATGGAAGGAACGTAAAAGAAAACCAGTACATCAAGATTGATACCATTGCGGCGGATGAGAGCTTCACAGAGCTAGACCTTGGAGATAGAGTCATGAAGCTGAACACAGAGGTGAGAGATGTCGGGCCACTGACCAAAAAGGGATTTTACCTTGCTTTCCAAGATGTGGGCGCCTGCATTGCGCTGGTCTCTGTGAGGGTGTACTATAAGAAGTGCCCTGTGGTGGTTCGGAACTTGGCCATCTTCCCCGACACCATCACCGGAGCGGATTCTTCTCAGCTTCTGGAAGTCTTGGGGTCGTGTGTGAACCACTCTGTGACAGACGAACCCCCACGGATGCACTGCAGTGCTGAAGGGGAATGGCTGGTGCCGATTGGGAAATGCATGTGCAAGGCGGGCTACGAAGAGAAGAACAACACTTGTCAGGGTAAGGATTTAATGTTGGGAATAGTTTGGCTGGTATAGCTGGATGATCAGCTTCGAATGCTATTACATATGCAGATCCTTTATACACTGTCAGAGTGAATACATACATGCCTTATCGTAACGGTGGCAGTGTTTTTATTTCACACATTCACATAGCAGCATAGATGGAACTCTTGCAGTACATCAACACCCTACCTTCTCGGATGCTGGGGGCACTCTGGTCTAAACCACTGAGCCTCTTGGACTTGCCGATCAGAAGGTTGGCGGTTCAATTCCCCGTGACGGAGTGAACTCCTATTGCTCTGTCCCAGCTCCTGCCAACCTAGCAGTTCAAAAGCACGCCAGTGCAAGTAGATAAATAGGTACTGCTGTGGTGGGAAGTAAACGGCATTTATATATGCTCTGGTTTCCATCACGGTGTTCCATTGTGCCATAAGTGGTTTAGTCCTGCTGCCCACATGACCCGGGAAGCTGTCTGTGGACAAACGCTGGCTCCCTTGGCCTGAAAGCGAGATGAGCACCGCAACCCCATAGTCACCTTTGACTGGACTTAACTGTCCAGGGGTCCTTTACCTTTTTACCTTTGCCTTCTCGGTGAAGGATCTTCATGCACTCAGCCACAAGTTGTCACTTGATAAGGAACTGAGCAGTGTGCACGCATGCACGAGTTAGCCCTTAGTCGTCAAACTCTGAGTTTTGCGATTCCAGAGTTCACACTGAGCCTCCTTAGAAGAGCTTCAGATAAGTAGGCAAGTGAGATTGTTACTCTGCTTTTCTTATATGACTGTAAGCAGATGGCTGTGGCTGCATTTGAGTAGATGGCCATGGCTGTGTTAAGCTAGAAACAAATGTAGATTTGTCTGTGGCCACGGACAGAGTCAGCCCTAAGGAAATAATTGGATTGCAAAGGTCCAGACACCTTGGTCTTGTTTTATGGTCTTGTGAGTACAGCTATGTTTGTGGCAGCAGCCTATGGACAGAGTAAATCATAATGTGGACCAAAATTGCACAGAAAGCAGACAAGGGCACCAAAGAATTGTTGTTATCTGTCTCTCGAGTTATAGTCTGCAATTTATGCTTAGTAAGTGGTTGCTTGTCTGCACCGATGAACTCCAGGTGTATGGAGACAGGTGTGCCTAGGTATAAAGGAAACCCATCCTTTAATGATACAAATGCACTTTGTACAGAAGTCCACTATATTCTTACAAACATTCTTGCAGTCTTCCATGGCTGCCTCTGACCATCCAGTGTTCCATCAGCTGCTGCTAATAATACACTTTTTGCCGTTTTGCTTTGACTCATTGTAAATATGGCTTTGGTCTAAGTCTGGCTATATTTGCCGATTGCCCTGGAGGTTGAGTTGCTTGTGCTGTATAGATGGCCATCCGTCGTTGCTTTGGTTGTGGTGTAACAATTTTGTTTTTACACTTGAATTATTATTTCTTGTGGGTTGTCCTGGAAATGTGATTGAAGGTCAGTATAAAATTACTTGTATTTATAAATGAGCAAAAGGTTTTTTTAATGACTAAGAAGCAACAGGATCATTCAGGGAACTTGGTGAGTAGTGTTTTTTAAAATGTGTTAAGGATTTAGACCCAATAATGCAGTGGTCTTAAGTTCCGTGTTGCGTAAGATGCCCATAAATTTTCTCGTGCACCCGACATGAACATCTTGCCATGCAAATGGGGATGGCATTGGGTGCTTCAAATCGGGTGCACAACTTTATCCAATCTAACAAGGAAATCTGTGAACACTTGCTGAATTGGATTGCAGATTTTAATACATTTTTGCTGTTATTTTTTCTGGACTGTTTATTTATTGATTAAATCAAGGTATGGGTAATTTTATGTGATTGCCAAGTTTCTTGATTTTAAAGAAATGAACCAGAAATGAAAGGACAGCACCGTGTGTGTCATCCGATTCTAAAAGTACTGGGGTATTCCTAATCTTTGACTATTCAATGAAAGGAGCGTTGGCTATATTTTACCGCTTGCAAAGCAAATTGGCAGCAGTAGTAGCGCTTTTGACTGATTTAGTCATCCCTGTTCAAGTTTGCAAAATGATAGAGGATACTTTATCAAAATGTTCATGTCCATCAGAAAGCCATAAGGCCAAATAAGAGCTGTGCTGGATCAGACCAGAAATCCATTGTCCAGTAAGACAAGAAGGCAGCCAGATATTTCCAGAAAGCCCATATGCAGGGCATATAGTCAACAGTGTAACCCCCCACCCCACAACACAAACACACAACTGGTGTTCAGATGCACACGGCCAACCCCCACGTAGGTTGATAAGGACAACCTAGGAGCTCGCAGCAGAATGGGGAGGTTGACATAACTAAGAACGCACATTTTAAATGTTTCCTTGGTTGTCAATGGAACAAGGACTTTGGGGAGGGGGATACTGGAATTACAAGCATTTCAGCATAGCCAGTTTGTTTCATTTGCAGTATAAATGAATAACTGTTTGCCAGATTAAGGATGCAGGGTGTTGTAGATGCCTCTGAAATGTACCTGCTAGTCTATGAATAATTTTAATTACTGAAATATTTTTATCATTTAAAAATATCACTTTTATAATTTGTGTGGTGACCCTGTGCTAAACCGGTCACTTCTTTTGTTTGCTGGAGGGCTCATGATTTCGGAGTAACTGGTCAGAAAAGCAGATATAGAATCATAGAATCATAGAATCATAGAATCATAGAGTTGGAAGAGACCACAAGGGCCATCGAGTCCAACCCCCTGCCAAGCAGGAAACACCATCAGAGCACTCCTGACATATGGTTGTCAAGCCTCTGCTTAAAGACCTCCAAAGAAGGAGACTCCACCACACTCCTTGGCAGCAAATTCCACTGTCGAACAGCTCTTACTGTCAGGAAGTTCTTCCTAATGTTTAGGTGGAATCTTCTTTCCTGCAGTTTGGATCCATTGCTCCGTGTCCGCTTCTCTGGAGCAGCAGAAAACAACCTTTCTCCCTCCTCTATGTGACATCCTTTTATATATTTGAACATGGCTATCATATCACCCCTTAACCTCCTCTTCTCCAGGCTAAACATGCCCAGCTCCCTTAGGCGTTCCTCATAAGGCATCATTTCCAGACCTTTGACCATTTTGGTTATGCCTTAGATGTCCTCTCTTGGGCTTTGCAAAGCAATTTGCCTTGCAGTCCCTTGGACCAAAACCCTGCCTAAGGTAGCAGAAGAGGCTTATGTTTGGAAATCATATGTTTCTGTAAGGAAACCATAGAAACTCGTATTCCATTGTGCTTTCTGATTCTTGCTGTAATAAGGAGTGTATTATTAAAGGATTCTTACTTTTTTATCCTTGAACAATATAATAGATTGTTCTGCAATTGCTGGGAAGAGATGGCAAACTTATGGCATATGATTAGGGGTCAAAAATGTCAAGTTTCATGGCAATCTGCAAAAGGTTATGTTGATGAAATAAATATTGATTAATCAGGCTAAATCTCCAATTTTATAATATTGGACCACAATTCAAACTATTTTTGCCAGTACAGTGGTACCTCAGGTTAAGAACTTAATTCGTTCTGGAGGTCCGTTCTTAACCTGAAACTGTTCTTAACCTGAGGTACCACTTTAGCTAATGGGGCCTCCTGCCGCCGCCGCGCGATTTCTGTTCTCATCCTGAAGCAAAGTTCTTAACCCGAGGTACTATTTCTGGGTTAGCGGAGTCTGTAACCTGAAGAGCCTGTAACCTGAAGTGTCTGTAACCTGAGGTACCACTGTATTAGGGAGGAGGGTTGTAGTGTAACTTCCTTTCTGTGTAGAATTGATTTGGGATACCTGGTTTTGATTATTAAAAAATATATAAAGAGAGAGGTAGAGCACTTGGCTACTTAAAGCTGTATGACTCAGACACTGCTTGAAGTGTCACTGAAACTGGCGATTGTTTCTCTAATGGAAGAAATGATTGCCTCAGACAGTTGTGGTCATAACCCCACCTGCGGCTTTCTTCGTTATCATGCTTGATGTTTGGAATGGCTGAATTGGGAGTCCTGGACAACTTCATATCCAATTTGGTATATTTTTATTTTTTTAAAAAAAAATGGAGACAAGGACGAGTACACTTGAGATGAAATTCTGTGACTCTGAATAGTCCATTCATGTGAGTAACAGAAGGAAGATTGCACCCTAAGGTATAGTGGAAAAACAGGTCAAGTTTAGAGGATAAAAAAACCCCCAGCACGCAACATTAATTGTTCTACTGGGAGGTGATTGCGTAGCATGGAAATAAAACATCGACGGAAAGACTCTGAGCATGGAAAGCGCTTCATTTGGAAACAGCGGAGCCAGAAGGGAACATTTACCGCCACAAATACCATGGGTGCGCTTTTTTCCGATGCAAACCAAAAATGGGCTGAGGCGACAGCGTATTAGTTTCCTATAAATACCATGACCTAAAGTTCCTAATTAACATTAATTAGAAACTTTCCACATTGTTGATTGCGGCGGAGCTGTCTATTATTTGCCTGCATATTTATAATTTGGCAATTCGTCCAAAACATTTTTTTAAAGGTTTTGCTTTGCTTATGCACCAAGTTTTCCTATGGAAACTGTGGCAAACATACTTATGATATCACACACTGCTAATTAATTCGACTGCTAATGTTGTGTCCTCTTGCCACTCCCCTGGATGCCTGTTAAGTGAGGTGGAAAAGCTTTACAAAGTTGCGTCTTGTCTCTTGGGCTACAAAGCGTGTTCTCCTTCATAGAGAGCACGTGTTGCGGTGGGGTCTGACAGGTCACCCCTCTGTTGCTGGTCGAGTTAGTATGGATGACCATCCTCAGTGATTGGGCGGATGGGTTACTGGGCAAATTTTGGTGTTGCCATTTAGGGGGACGGACCAAAGTTTATAAAATCAAGTCACGCAGCACTGACTGGGCTCTTTTGCTGCATGCATCGGATTGCCCGCCCACCCTCTCTAATTTTACATCTGTTGCGTTTGACCTTGCTATGTCTGTCATGGGGTCGCCTGCTTTTGGGGCAGGGGCCTGGTAGGAATTTTGTCCATCTGGCTGATTGGCTGGTGCCATTTGGTTTTTGCCTACTGCGTAGCAAATTGTCACAACTTGTAAGGTTGCGGTTAGGCATTGGTTAAAAAATTGGTTGGTGGTGGGGGTAAGGATTGACGGTGCCTGCCCCTCCAATGCTGCTGTGGAAAGGGAATTCTGTTAAAGGAATCCAGGGGCTTGCCATTCTTTTGTCCATACCCCTGAATGGGGCTTAGGGCCGCGCAAGCCCCGGGAGCATGTGGGGAGAGGTGCGGGTCTGGTGCCCGGCTCCATGCTCTCCCCAATATTGTTTTCTCTTACTGGTTTTCACTGGAATCCGGAAGTCCGTTCTGCCCCTGGGCAAGGACAGATAGTTGGAACCAATGCCTAAGCAACCACTCACATTTAAGTATTTTAATAAAGTTGTGGCCAAAATTATGCCAAAAACCTTAAACAAAAATTATGTGTGAATTGTGAATTATTTAGGGGCGGCTTGTGGGACCTTGACACACAAGTGGCTATTGCAAATATTCTTGGACTAGTAGCTTTTTAATGATTTGTTGGCAATTCTGGTTTTAGTTCCCTGGTGATCCTCAAGGCTCTCATCAGGGCTTAGGTTTGCTGTTGAGCTGCTTTGAGTGGAAGGAAACATCCCCAAGTTGCTTCCTGGCATATCCAACCCCTGCATTTCACCTCCTCATGTTTCCTCACCTACCCCCTTTGTGCAACCCAAAATTGAACAAGGGCATGTAGATCCTGGAGTATACAGGCAAGCTGTCTTAGCACAGCCTCTCTGCCTTTTGGGGGAATGCAAATAAGCAGGAAAATTTGAGGCAATAGCCTCATTTGGTGTGTGTGTGTGCACGTTTGTGTATTTGTGTTTTTCCATTTTGTTATTTGCTCCTGCCTATCCTGTGGGATGCGGGTGGCGCTGTGGTCTAAACCACAGAGCCTAGGGCTTGCCAATCGGAAGGTTGGCAGTTCGAATCCCCGCGACGGGGTGAGCTCCCGTTGTTAAGTCCCAACTCTTGCCCACCTAGCAGGTCGAAAGCACGTCAGACTGCAAGTAGATAAATAGGTACCGCTCCAGGTGGGAAGCTAAACAGCGTTTCTGTGCACTGCTCTGGTTCGCCAGAAGCGGCTTAGTCATGCTGGCCACATGACCTGAAAGCTGTCTGCGGACAAACGCCAGCTCCCTCGGCCAGTAAAGCGAGATGAGCGCCGCAACCCCAGAGTCGTTCACGACTGGACTTAACTGTCAGGAGTCCTTTACCTTTACCTTTATTCTGTGGGACTGACAAGTCTTTCTGGAAGAAAGAGATTGGTGGAGCTTTGTTCTTACCAATGAGGGAAACCTGCGTGGGGTACAGCTGGAAAGTAAGTGGGGGCTTGCATTGCCATATCAAGTATGCAAACCTCCTTGCACATAAATAACAAAATGTCCAGTAGAAAACTTCTTGGATAGCCAGCACCCTAGGACTGTACACATTTTTTATTTTTTTGTATGGAGGAAAATTCAGTAGTGCAAAGTCTTACCTGCAGTGAGGAATGGTAAAGCCAAGAAACAGATTTGCCAGCTTAGTAAGTAGATTTGCCCCTCCGCCAGCCTGTTTTTGTTACACTCAATAATGTAAAAAAGCAGTTTTCTTCAGCAAAATTTGCATTCCATTCTCTCAAGTCTGTACATATTTCGGCTTCTGGTGTTGATAATTATGCAGCTCTTTTGCCTAATGCTTCTCCTTATAGCAGCATTAACGGTAATTAATGTTCTCCTGATGTTTTGCTCATAAGCAAGATTTCTTTATGTATTTTATGTTTGCATTTCTAGTTTAATTTATTATGCACAAAAGATCTTTTTATGCGCACATTGTCTGTGGAGGATTTTTTTTTTTAAAAAAAACTATTTAAGTCATATTTCCAGTACTTTAGCCCCAATTGTTTCACATCCACCAAAGCTATCCTTAGTGAAGATTTTGATATTGATTCATGAGAGCAATGCTGTCTTGCTCTCCAAACAAGGCTGGGGCTTTTATGACTTTTGAATGTGTCAAAAACCCACAGTGCCACCCGTGTCCCTAGCAAGGTCATAATGGACCCTAAATATAGGGAGGGTGAGAGAGTGATCCGATGCACGATGTGAAAAGAGGAAGCTCAGAGCAATGTGCAGCGGTAGATATGGGTCCCTCGGTTGATGCATGAACAATCCCAATGGCCAGAATTGCCCCAGCAACCAAGGGACCACCAATCAGGTTGTTGTGGCGATTCTATCGCTCCCAACCACACAAGCAGTGAGGTCAGTTTTGATGATATCACCGTAACACGTGCTCTCTGTGAGGAGGACACGATTTGTGATGCAACACTGCAAGAAGCCTTCTGCACTGCCAGCAGGTAGTGGTACATCTCTAGATAAGAGCAGAGATGTTTTTCCTCTGTGGGCTACTACTGTGTGTGCTTGACTTTGTAAGTCTGAACTGCATGGATAAGTTGCACGGAGAATTGTAGAGCCACGAGATGGGAGTTCATTATAGGCTGAAATGTAGCAAAACAAACTTCTGCTTTTCTGGGGATACTGTAGGTCTATACCGTCCTCTCATCTCTTTACACTTTCTTCTCACTTCCCCTTTAGGACAAGACCTTCCCTGTCTTTTAGCTCATGACTGGACTGCATTATTTCCCCCTCTTCCACGCTCGTTTTTAGCAGTGCTCTCCCCCTCAGTCCCCCTTCACTATTTTCCGACTCTCGCTGATCGAGCATGATTTCATATGTCAAAACTCGTGTGCTAAACTGGGTTTGATTGTCTTACATACTTGCTCAGAAAGAGGCCAGTCAGATTTCCGAGCATACTGCTGCCCATACGAATGAAGCATTGCGGCATTTGCCACTTGTTCTCGCCTGGTGACAGCCCAGGCTTCCTCTGACAGAGCTGGTGGCAAGGAAATTGGACGTGGTTAATGGCCAGTGATCCATACTGGGTCATTTCAGTGCATTTTTGTAGGTGCTCTTAATGCTTCAGAGGAATAAAATCCGGATATAACCGAATCTAAGGGACTCGGGTGGCGCTGTGGGTAAAACCTCAGTGCCTAGGACTTGCCGATCGCATGGTCGGCGGTTCGAATCCCTGTGGCGGGGTGCGCTCCCATCGTTCGGTCCCAGCGCCTGCCAACCTAGCAGTTCAAAAGCACCCCCGGGTGCAAGTAGATAAATAGGGACCGCTTACCAGCGGGAAGGTAAACGGCGTTTCCGTATGCGGCTCTGGCTCGCCAGATGCAGCTTGTCATGCTGGCCACGTGACCCGGAAGTGTCTGCGGACAGCGCTGGCTCCCGGCCTATAGAGTGAGATGAGCGCACAACCCTAGAGTCTGTCAAGACTGGCCCGCACAGGCAGGGGTACCTTTACCATTACCATTTATAACCGAATCTACTTGCAAGTAGGGATGAGGGTGGCGCTGTGGGTTAAACCACTGAGCCTAGGACTTGCCGATCAGAAGGTTGGCGGTTCGAACTCCCGTGACAGGGTGAGCTCCCATTGCTCGGTCCCACCTCCTGCCAACCTAGCAGTTCGAAAGCATGTCAAAGTGCAAGTAGATAAATAGGTACCACTCCGGCGGGAAGGTAAACGGCGTTTCAGTGTGCTGCTCTGGTTCGCCAGAAGCGGCTTAGTCATGCTGGCCACATGACCCAGAAGCTGTACGCCGGCTCCTTCAGCCAATAAAGTGAGATGAGCGCCGCAACCCCAGAGTTGGCCACGACTGGACCCAATGGTCAGGGGTCCCTTTACCTTTACTTGCAAGTAAGACCCACAGCAGAAATAAGCAATAAAGCCTTTTCTTTTGTTTCCTGGCATATTGCAAGTGTCGTCTTACAAGTATAAATGCTTGCCCAAACAAACAAACCCCTCCTTGCACATAGAAAGTTAGCATGATTGAGGGAAAGGTCCAGCCTTTCCTTTCCTCCAGAATGTATTTCCCTCCTTATTTGCATGAAGGTTTCTTGTGGAGAAACATAGAATTCCTGCCAGCAGCCTGAAGTGGTACAGTCCATTGTTACAAGTCTGCTGCTTGTATCAGTTGAGGTTCCAGAGGGGTAGCTGTGCTTGTCATTGCAGCAAAAAGAGTCCTGTGGACCAACAGATTTATTGTGGCTCAAGCTTCTGCAGACAGGAATCCACTTCATCAGATTCAAGCTCACTTTAGTCCATGAAGCTTATGCCATAATAAACTTGCTAATGTTTAAAGTCCCACAAGACTCTTTATTGGTTCCTAAGTGAGGATATTTAATGCTGCAACAATGTTTGCTCATTCAAGTGCTAAGGAGTGCAGACGAATTCGCCGTGCAAGGCTTCTTTTTCCACAAAGGGAGACAAGCTGCAGTCCCCGCGAGGCCTCATTTGTAGGGGTACCCACAAGCATAGCATCTTAAATTTAAATTTGCTTTATTTACTGCATTTTATTTATGCTCCTTTTCACACAACTGCTATCTCTCAAAGTGGTTCCTGTTAATACTAGTAATGAGCAAAAACTGCTTTGCCGGGTGGTTTTGTATTGTGAGATGTGTTGGAGGAAAATAATGAGATCCGTCTGACGTATGTGTGGGTTAATTAACAAAAGAACCAGCTGGACGCCTGGGTTCAAAATGCTGGGCTTTGCATACTCTCCATCAGGAGAGATCCCCCAGCAAAGTTTAAAAACAGTCACAAAGTTAAACATCCGTATAGTATAGGAATATAGGCTGTCAGACCCCTTTTCATATCCCGTTTGGCCTGCTTACAGTGCTTGCCCTCTCTCCCCCTCTGGCAGTGAATAGTCCACACACTGTTAAGGAAGCTTAAAATGCTTTACTTACAAAATCCAAAGGTCTGATTCATGCGTTATTCCATGCAGCAGCATGCAGGACACCTTTAGAATACCCTTGGGTACAAAATACAGGAAGTTAGCTTCAAGCATGCATTCTGAGCTTGGAGCAAGCTCAGACATGTCCTTCCTGGGTTATCACATGGTGCGGAGAAAGGAGGAGGAGAAACTTCATTTCCTATGACCTGAGTCTAGGTAAACATAATGGTGGTGGAAATAGCACTACAACCCACCTGAGAATCTCGACTCACCTGTTGAAGTCTAATGCTATAGGCCAGTTTTCAGATTCCCCCTCTCCAGCCCTGCAAGATTGGCTATTTATGTTCTCTGCAGTGTTTGATATGGGGGAAATGGCTAACAACAACAACAAATTATTTATATGCCACCCATCTGACTGGGTTGCCCCTGACTGTGGCTTCCAACAAATTAAACACATTAAGCACAGTCAAACATCAAACATTAAACACTTGCCTACACAGGGCTGTCTTCAGATGTCTTCTGAAAGTCAGATAGCTTTTTAAAAAATAAAATAACCCTATTTTTATTCATATTAAAGCCTGCTTACGTGACAAATTTAGGGAGTAATCAAATCAACAGGATCCTTGGCTTTCGTGAAACCGTTGCTGGAGTGTGTTCAGATTAGTCAGGTTGCTTCAGAAAATATTGTTTTTGCAAGGTTAATTGAGACCATAGGCAAAATGTGTCGCTTACCGCAGCAATTAATCTTGGATTCTGCTAGGCTTTAATCTGACACACACAGTTTTCACCCCCTGTAACAGACCTTTGATACATTTAATTCTGCTGAGCAATATTGATTACGCTGCTGTGCCATGTATGCATCCCAAAATTTCACAGGACTTTCTTGGTATTCTCTTACTGGTGATTATTACCTAAAAGCTCAACCACAATGTGGCCACATCTGGATGATCAAATGTACGTGCAGCCACACCAGGTTCTTAGCTCCCGCTTGCCTCTCTTGGGTGAGCAGGGAAACCAGCCAGGAAGTTGCAGATAGCCACAGTTTCTTGTTGCATCTGAGTCAGGACACTGGTGAATGACTTCCAAACAACCAGGGCCGTCTTACCTATAGGCGCTAGGGGTGCAGGGCACCCGGGTACTGGGCTCTCAGGGGTGCCAGGCTGAGAGTCTGGGGCCCAAGAGTTGAGTCCAGGGAAGAGGCCGCCCGTCGGTCGGATCGCTGCAACGGGCTCTTCTGCTGCGGGTGGCTCTCCACCCCAACCCCCTGCCCTCCTGCCCAGCATTTGTTGGCAGAGTCATCGGCAAAGTCTTAAGGTGCCGTGGCACCAAAGTGAGCAGGTGCACCGGGTCCCCGGACGGGCTTTTACGAGCTGGCTGCAGAGGATTGCCACTTGGGTGCCCGGCAGCCGCCAGCCTTAACTTTCCTCCTTCCCTTTCTCTGCCTCCCAAATTGTAGATGCCTTGCTGGAGACAGAGGATAACATGTGAGCAGGGAGGGCAACACAAGAGACAAAGAAATTGGCTTGGCGGAGTCCCTGGCCATTTGATTTGATTTGTAACCCCCTCCCTGATTTGTAACCTGCAGCTCCGTCCAGAAGGCGGGTGGGGACGGGACGCTGGGCGGATTTTTGCACCCCAGCACTGCATATGCTTAAGACAGCCCTGCAAACAACGGATTAAAATTAGTCATTGTGCTCCTTGGCACAGCCCCGTTCATGCAGTGATAGGACATGTGATCACTTTCCCTGGGATCACCCGTAGGAGAATTATTGGGAAGAAGACGATCTAGTAATTACATGGGGGCAGTGGCATGGAAGCAGTAGTGCTCGGCTGGGGAAACAATGGTGCTTAATTGGCATTTCCTCAAGTGTTGATTATAGGTGGAGGAGTAAGCAAATTGTATCTAAAGTATAATTATGCAAATGAGCTGGAATGGTTAGCCTGTCGATGCATTTAGTCGCTTAGAGTCGGCCTGATTCATGCGCTGTTTTGTTCTACCCTTTTAAGCTATTAAGAGAAATGAATGCCTAATAAGTTTTTTTTATGGGAGGGAGGAGCAGGAAGGCCACTGTAATATCTGGATTTCAAATGTTTTTCTCTACCTGAAGGTGTGTGTGTGTGGGGGGAACTCTTCACATGCTTCGAGCTGTCCAGTTCTGGAACATTCCTTCGCAGGTGTAGATTTGCAGCGAGTATTGCACCACTCCCACACAAAATACCATATTTTTCCGTGTATAAGACTAGGTCCCCCCCCCCCAAAAAAAAATAATGTCAAAAATTAGGGGGCATCTTATACATGGGGGCATCTCCCCCCATTTTCTTAAAACTGAGTCCCCCAAAATAGGGGGCGTCTTATACATGGGGGCGTCTTATACATGGCAAAATACAGTATATACGTGGAGATGCCTTGCAGTATGCAAAAGGAGTTCGTCTTTCAAGGCCATAGTCCCAGAAAAGATGTGGATCCACACTGAGTCAGACTACTGGCCCATCAAGATCAGTTTGCTCTACATTGGGGTAGCCCATATCATGCCCACCATGCATAGTTGGACTTCAACCGCCATCGGCCCTTGGTTATATGTGAGGCCAACAACATTTGAAACCACCACATTGATTACCTTTGGTCTCTTCTGACAGCAGCTCTCCAGGGTTTTAGACAGGAATCTTCAACTAGCCTTACCTGGAGATTCCAGTGTTTGAACCAGGGACTTTTTGGAGGGGTGGGGTGCTTTGTGGGTTTTGGGGGGGGGTTTCTGCATTCAAGGTACATGCTATGCTCCTGAGCCATTGCCCCGTCCCAAATCTTGCTATGTGGAGTTCTGGGTTCATTCAGAACTCCTTGTTGTTGTTGTTTAGTCGTGTCCGACTCTTCGTGACTCCATGGACCAGAGCACGCCAGGCACTTCTGTCCTCCACTGTCTCCCGCAGAACTCCTTAGCTGAGTCCTTTAATGACTTCTGGTGGCTTGAGGAATTGCCATTTTTCAGGCACACTCTCTGGGCCCCAGCATGTTTTCTCTCATAAATGGCTGGGTTGGGAATGGGACTTCTTCCACCATGAGGGGCCTCCTTGTAATCAGTAACCCATGACTTTCAAAAATAAAGTAAGAACTGAACCCCCCCTCCCCGAAAGAAGAGAAGGTGCTTTGACATTACAGAATTAGGACTGTACTTGGAAAAGCCCAAATTATGGGATGTGACCCTATAGTATGGGGAAACTTCCTGACAGTAAGAGCTGTTCGACAGTGGAATTTGCTGCCAAGGAGTGTGGTGGAGTCTCCTTCTTTGGAGGTCTTTAAGCAGAGGCTTGACAACCATATGTCAGGAGTGCTCTGATGGTGTTTCCTGCTTGGCAGGGGGTTGGACCCGATGGCTCTTGTGGTCTCTTCCAACTCTATGATTCTATGATTCTATAGTCTCTGAAACCTCAATGCCTGTGTTCAGTTATGTTTTCAGGGACTGGTGGGGTCGGTGGGTAGTGTTTTCTGAAAATTGGTAGATGTTGGAGCCTTCAAATTGAAATCTATGTTTTGAGTTCTTGTTAAGTTATTGAGAGGTGCCTGCATTGGAGACCTTGACTCTGAAAGTTACAAAATTATGCAAAATTAACCACCTTCTGTTAGACAGCAAATAAGTATTATTATTTTAATTCTTAAAAATGTAGAATTTACTTCTTCAATGTCATCCTATCAAGGGCCTTTAGTGTTTGTGTTGAGAACTCAAGAGAATAACATGCTGATGGTATTTTAGTGATTTTAATTATGATCTGGTAACGAGCATTTCTGAACTCCATCTGGACTTTTCAAATGTACAAATTGTATTAATCTGGTGGAATAAGATTTTATCTGCATTAATGGCTCATTTGAAAGTCTTCGAAACCCCTTATGGATACTTAATCATGTTATATCTCTGTTGTTCACATTGTTTCTACAAAATGGCCCCTGAGAGGAAGAAATGCTTCTGTTCCAGGCAGTGCCATTATTGGGGTGCTGATGTTACACCAGCTTCAGATGATTCCCTTAGTGCTGCCTTTTAGCCTATTAACTATTAGTTGCTCGGGATCTATATATGCAAACAGCCTTACCTGGACATGTCAGGGTCTGCAGCTGGAATGTTCTGTAGGCAGGTGCTGAACCATTGAATGGTGGCTCTTCCCCTGAAAGCACCTCACTGGATGGATCTACCAGATATGGGAAGGGTAGGATGCCAAATAGGTTAAGCAGAGTTAAGATCTGTCATGGCATCACGGTTGAAAAGATGCTGTGTACAGCAGGTTGAGTCTGCCTCAAAATGCACATCTATCCAAAACAGGCATCCTATTAGAAGTAAGGTAAAGGGACCCCTGACCATTAGGTCCAGTTGTGACCGACTCTGGGGTTGCGGCACTCATCTCGCTTTATTGGCCGAGGGAGCCGGCGTACAGCTTCCGGGTCATGTGGCCAGCATGACTAAGCCGCTTCTGGCGAACCAGAGCGAACCAGAGCAGCACACGGAAACGCCATTTACCTTCCCACTGGAGCGGTACCTATTTATCTGCTTGCACTTTGACCTGCTTTCGAACTGCTAGGTTGACGGGAGCTCACCCCGTTGCGGGGATTCGAACCGCCGACCTTCTGATCGGCAAGTCCTAGGCTCAGTGGTTTAACTCACAGCGCCACCCGCGTCCCCCTATTGGAAGTAGTAGCTCTTATTTCATGCTCTGTATTTATCCTGCAGCAGTACTTGTGTTTTGATTGATGCAAACGCCAAGAACCTAGTCTTGCAAAGATAAGAGGTTGGAAATGAAATCAAAATGTTCATTGCCTTGTTGCTCAAGAGGGAGTGTGTGGGCTCTCTCTCCTTCCTCTGATCTGGAACTCAAGCAGAGACAGTTTGAAATGCAAGTTTCAGCTCAGAGCCGAAAGAGTACCTCTCTCCTTTGACGCCAAAGAAGCTTTCTGGCACTTTGGCACTGAATGGATTTCTAATGCAGTCACACAGAGCAGTATTTTGTCCATTGGGTTTTCTTGGCAGGGATACTGGACTGGCTTGCCGGTTCCTGCTCCAGGTGGATCACGTTTGGTCAAAACTCTCCACTATGACCTGTCCATCTTGGGTGGCCCTGCACGGCATAGCTCATAGCTTCTCTGAGTTATTCAAGCCCCTTCGCCACAGCAAGGCAGTGATACGGCAGTATTGATAACTGTAAAACATTTCTGAAAGTTACTTTTTTCAGAGTTAGTAAATTTCTCTGTCTGCATTGTTTCCACGCAGCGCTGAGTTCTAGTTCATTGCTTTCAATAAAATATTTATTTTTGGAAAACATCCGTATTTCCACAATCTATTTTCACCTACAATCCAATTTGCCCCTCTAAGGAATGGATTTACTCTGTCACACAAAGAATATGGGAATTAGCCACCTTCAGAGTTTCTCCATGTCATGATCAATGAATAAGCGGGCAACCGTAGAGTTTTCACCCACCAGAAATTTATGTAATTCATCCTGAAATTCATAACGCGTGACAAGACTTTACCTATGGGCAGGCACCTTGACTTGCAACAGAAGAGTAAGTTGGTATATTCAGCATCCATTGCTATATAAAATTCAGGACTTGGTCTACAGGCACCCCATTTGTGTGTTTGGCATGCGTGTAACCACCAGTGTTCACACAGTTTTCTCCCCACCCCCCTTTTAAAAATTTTGCTTTATTAGTTACACTATAAAAGACCAAACAGTCAAACAAAAAAACAAAAACAAAAAGATTTTTCAAAGAGGGTCAGATTTGATGAAGTGAACATGCGTGAGGGCCGACCAAAGAGCTGACCAAAGTTGTTGACTTTTTTACTTTTTTTAGGATTGAAGTTGTTGAGCTTTTTTTGAGATTTTTAGCTCAGGAAATAAACTGCCACAGGGACTGGATTAAACTGACCGGCAGGCCGGATTAGGCCCCCAAAATGGACTTTGGACATGCCTGCTCTAGAACACTACATCTGAATATAATAGTTTCCTAATATAGATCTTCTATAATGACTTCCCATCACCCCATCATGATACCTTTTTACTATTTAGATTGTCACACTTATCTCTTTCAATACTAATACATATTTATTCTCTTAAGTTTCTATACTTTCCAAATTTTCTACAGAAGTTACTCCAGGCCTGCCAATGAGTTCAGATTATTGCAGTGCTCCCTGAGATACATTCCTTACAGGTCTCATTCCCTTATAAATGTTTGTTCAGTCCAGTCTCTTAGTCTTTCCATCATTTTAGCCATTTCTGCAAATTCTGAACAGTTTGGATTGCCACTCCAATTTTGTCGGTACCACATCTCCTTTCCAGTTTCTAGCTATTAGAATTCTTGCTGCCACCGTGGCGTAAAGAAATATTTTCTTCATCTTTTTTGGTAAATCAGTATCTGTGATGCCTAAAAGGAAGGCTTCCGGTTTCTTTTTTGCAAAGGTAATCTTGAAAAGTGTGCACACGGTTTTCGGCCCTGGAAGGGTGCGGCACATGGCGGGTTTGTGCACATGCTGGACGCCTCTAAATGCAACCCTCACATAAACTGAGAGTTGCTTGTGTCCCGCTTGACAACTGCGATTTATTTTCAGAGATGAAACCAGGAAAGAGAGACCCACCTTTACCTGTGATACTACAAAGTACTACAGTGGTACCTCGTGTTAAGAACTTAATTCGTTCTGGAGGTCCGTTCTTAACCTGAAACTGTTCTTAACCTGAAGTACCACTTTAGCTAATGGGGCCTCCCGCTGCTGCCACGCCGCTGCCACACAATTTCTGTTCTCATCTGGAAGCAAAGTTCTTAACTTGAGATACTATTTCTAGGTTAGCAGCGTCTGTAACCTGAAGCGTCTGTAACCCAAGGTGCCACTGTAGTTCCTTCTGCAAATTAATCCTACCAGCAGAAAAGTCTCTCAAAACTGGGTGAGTCTGGCTAATGTGGTCGGGGTGAGTACAAAGTGAAGCACATGGAGAAAAAGAAAAAAATCCTAACTTCACAGATACATAGATGTCGTCTGAGATGGCAAGGTTTGACCAGGAAAGGGATCCTTAGGTTATGGTGGGAGGTTCAATGAAAAAGGTGACCCATTATGAGACCTCTTGTGAAGAAGATACATTCAGTGTTAGAGATCATTTGCAAGAGGATAATTAGTAAGCTGCCTGTATCATAATGCGTTTACATAAATCTAGGATGCAGCCTCTGGAGTACCACGTACAGCTGGTTGTCGCAGCTCAAAGGATAAAGTAGAGTTGGAAAATATGCAGAAAAGGGCAGCAAAAAATTATCAGGGCTCTGAAGCAACTCTATTGTGAAGAAATGTTAAGGCATTTGGGGCTTTCTAGTTTAGAAAAGCAAGCAAATGGGCAGCGGCGTAGCGTGGGTAGTCAGCACCCGGGGCAAGGCAAGTAATTTGCGCCCCCTAACCCGGGGCAAGGCAAGTAATTTGCGCCCCCTAACCCCTAATCATGGTCATTAATACTGACGGCTCTACTCTGGGGCAAACTTCGTGGTGACTACTGCCCTCCGTGGTGTTGTTTTTGCAATTAAAGGACCCCTGCCTCAAATAAAGCATCTTGGGGATTGGGGGCTGGGATTTGCCAAGGGAGCTGGGAATTGCAGTTCAGTGGCGGGTCAGGGGGAGAGGGTCCCTTCCGTGTCTGGGTGCCGCGGGCCCCTTTGCGCCAAGACACGCGTCTTTGGGCGTCGCGGCGCAGCCTTCTCGGTCTCCCTCCCCGGCCCGGCTAGCCCCGACGCGGCTTCTTTCTGGCGTGGGGAGGGGGCGCCTCTGGGGCCAGTGCATCGGCCGGCCTCCAGCGCGGGTGGGCGGGCCCCGTCGGGGCGGGTGGGCGGCGTGGCGCTTGGTGCCGGAGCCTCCGCCCGCAGCGCCCCATCGGGAGACCTGGCCGGAAGGAGCCTCGAGCCGGCTGTCAGACGCGGCTGAAGCAGCCAGGGCGGCATGGCAGGCGGCGGCGGCTCCTCGGCAACTCCACGCAGCCAGCCCTGCGCGCTGGCCGAGCCCCGCAGGCGAACGCTGCCCGTCGGTGAGGAGGGGCTGCCTGGCGCGCCCTCCGCGGCGAGCGCTGAGAGCCGCTGCCATGGGGCTCTGGGCGACTCCGGAGGCAGCGAGCGCGGACCAGGTAGGGGCAGAGAGCTCCGAGTGCGCCCCCAAAAATGTTGCGCCCGGTGCGGCTGGCACCCCTTGCACCCCCCACGCTACGCCACTGCAAATGGGTGGGGTAAAAGGCACAGTGCCTATTGCCTCACCCACTTGGAGACAGTCTTAAAATAATTACAAATAAACATTGCAAGATACAAAGTAACACATTGCTCTTAAACAAGCAAGCAATGCGGCCCCATCTTCTTTTTAATCCTTAATACAGTTCAATAAACTTTTCACGGTATGGTCATAGAGAGAAATATCTCCTAAGCAACTTGTTTGTATTGAGAAGCCTAGCCACTACAGTAAGAAGCCGACATTCTCAGGTTTCATCTCCTGCTGTGAGAGACTGAAGCTTGGGCTTCCTGGATGAGTCATCAGTTAGCCTAAATACTGAACAAGAAACATCCAAACTATTCTGCCGCATTTGACAGAGTGAAACCTCTTGTGCCTAATGCATACTTCTCTGTGCAAATGCTTTCAAACACAATGCAGCCAAACATTACGTGTTATCCTTATCAAATGTATATTTTTAACAAGCAGCTGGGGCGAGGGACATAATTTTTTATGATTATTCTTAGTGACAAGCTGTTCAGGCTGAGGAATAGCATAACCATAGTGGTCTTGCTGGGCTGATGAGCTACAGTATCTTTTCCTGGTTACCTAGGAGCCACTGTAGTACAACATATGTCTGCCCAATAACTCATGCTGCCTGCGAGGTACCCCGCGGTTGTAGAAGGTAAAATCCTGGCCCCCTGCTGCCAGAGTTAGTGCCATCTTACAGTCTTCAGAGTCCCTTACTTGATGTTCCACACCATGATTTTGCAGTACAACTGGACTGTATAAACAGTTGAAACAAATGTGGTGCAATTTGCTGGATACACGATGCTAGATCTTTACTTCTGCTTCATTAGCAGGTTTGCTGTATTACAGATCCATCAGAAAAATTTCATTTGGGGGAAGGAAAAAAATATTTGACAGTTTAATGCGTCCATTTTTTCCAGCTGAATCAGAACAAGCAACTGTCACCCAGTCAAGGAAAGACAGAGCTGGTTAATCTCCAGATCCAATGCAATTTATTTTTCTCATTAGTACTTTTTGACAGAGATGCTTATGAACAATTAATCAAATGTCATTTGTGTTGATAACCTGAACACATTGTCAGCTGTGGAGACCTGGTAGAGTGTTTCCTGCTTGACAGCACCAGGCAGGCCATAGCAGAAGGGGCACAGAGTCAGTTTTCATACTCAGAGATTCTACGGGACCCCCATGAAGTAGAGCTGGAGCATATATCAAGATTTCAGTAAAAGGGAGATGATTTTTGTGTTTAGCTTTTTTGTTTCACAATCAGGGTTTTCTGAAAGGATACTTGAAACCCTACAACCTTCCACACTTGGATGTTGGGCTGCACAGAAACAATTTTAATGGGGACCCTGCTAGAGGGGAAAACACACTCATTGATTTCTTTGGTCTCATGTACAATCTTCTCCTGGATGAAGCTTGTGGGCCGGCTGGGGTGTGTATGTTCCTCTCATTTCCAGGAGAAGAATGATTTGGAGTATTGACTAGCCCTTGTGTCAATCACAAGATCATGTTACTCCTTTCTTGGGTCAGTCTCCAAGAGTTCTAAAAAGTGTGTGTATGTGTGTGTGTAAAGCATTATTGGAACATTTGATCAGGTAAACATGAATGGTGGGGGTGGAACAGCCTGGGCATGCGCAGAAGCTATTTCCGGTATCGCGCTGTGCCGGCCCAGCCCACGGAGGATAATAATAATAATAATAATAATAATAATAATAATAATAATAATAATAATAATAATAATAATTTATTATTTATACCCCGCCCATCTGGCTGAGTTTCCCCAGCCACTCTGGACGGCTCCCAATCGAGTGTTAAAAACAATACAGCATTAAATATCAAAAAATATCAAATATCAAAAACTTCACTTAACAGGGCTGCCTTCAGATGTCTTTTAAAAATAAGACAGCTGCTTATTTCCTTGACATCTGATGGGAGGGCGTTCCACAGGGCGGGCACCACTACCGAGAAGGCCCTCTGCCTGGTTCCATGTAACCTCACTTCTCGCAATGAGGGAACTGCCAGAAGGCCCTCAGCACTGGATCTCGGTGTCTGGGCTGAATGATGGGGGTGGTATACTGGACTTAGGCCGTTTAGGATTTTAAAAGTCAGCACTCTGAACTGTGCTCGGAAACGTACTGGGAGCCAATGTAGGTCTTTCAGGACCGGTGTTATATGGTCTTGGTGGCCACTCCCAGTCACCAGTCTAGCTGCCGCATTCTGGATTATTGCAGTTTCCGGGTCACCTTCAAAGGTAGCCCCACATAGAGCGCATTTCAGCAGTCCAAGTGGGAGATAACTCTCTGCAGGAGTGATCCGGCCAATGCCCAGTAAGTCTTGCTGACCCCTGTTTTATGCCATACTCTCATTTGAAAAACAAGGCATTTTTCTTGGCAGTCTTGCCTAAATGTAATTCTTGATGTAGATACTCCATTCCTATGAGTTGTGCAAAAACTTTCTCATTTTAATCCTGAATCTGTTCAAGAGATTCCTCTTGTTAGACTCTGAAATCCCTTATTGAAAAGTTTCTTTTGTTCTTTACTGGTGCTTTATTATATTTTGTTACCAAACACTGAGGGCTTATCCACACTTCCCTTTCTTCCGCACTTTAAAGCTTTGTGTCAAAGCTCTCTTATTTTTGCTTCGGGACTTTCTCAGCGAAAACTCACTCTGTGCCACTGAATCGGAGTAAACAGCAATCTGTGGAGAACTCGAATTGCTGTTTGTTGCATTTCAGTGGTAGAGATTGGGCTTTCCTGGGGAAAGTGGTGGGGCAAAAATAAAAGATGAAAAGCGCCCGGACATGGACCAGGAAAGTGTGGTCCTTTGCCTAGAAAGCATGGGGGAAAAGTATGGATAAGCTCTGAGACTTGCATGGAATTTAAAGGAACGAAATAAATCATAGCTGGTACATATGCTGTCACTTCCCACTTAACACTGCATGTAGCAGAAGGCTGCCTAAAATGCTAAGAACAGATTTGTACACGAATGTGGCCGTGAACGGCAGAAACGAACCCTCCACATTGCTCATTAGGTTTCTAATTATTCTCCAAGTAGAGACGCTTGACTATTCTAAATGCCAGCTCAATAGCTGCATCTTTCATCGCACTTGTTGGCTGAAATTTTCAGGGACGCATAGGAATCCTTCAGATGCTTGTGTGAATGAGAAGGAGTGATGTTTGTCAGAAATGCTCCAGAATCTAGGAATTTTGAAAACCAAAACCCCTTTGATGTAGAAAAGCTGTTTGCCTACTTTGGGCGTTTGAGGGTAAAAAAGGAGTGAAGAACCCCAGTTCCAGTCACCTGGAGACCATGTATGTACTAACATTCTGTGTCTGCTGAACTTGGCAAGTCCTCCAATTGGGCTGTTTTCTCCTCCCCCCGCCATGTTTTAACAGCTTTCCTCCTAAAGATTTTGCAAATCTCTTGAGTCCCCGCCTCCCCAAGTCTTCTGACACCTCCCTCTTCTGCATGAGGGGTGTGGTTCTGGCTACATAAGCACAAATGTTCAAATCCTTGAAACAAAATTAAAAAAATCCTTCCAGTAGCACCTTAGAGACCAACTAAGTTTGTTATTGGGATGAGATTTTGTGTGCATGCACACTTCTTCAGATATCAAATCCTTGAGAACTGGTACAGTCATACCTCGGGTTGAATGTGCTTCAGGTCGAGCGCTTTCGGGTTGCGCTCCATGGCAACCCGGAAGTAACGGAGTGCGTTACTTCCGGGTTTCGCCGCTCGCGCATGCGCAGACGCTCAAAATGACGTCATGCGCAGAAGCGGCAGAACGCGGCCTGCAACAAGCTGTTGCCATGTGGAGTGTTTCTGTTCATGAGTCTACTCTTTCCACCCCCCCCACCCGGTTCCCCAGTTTCCATCAACCAGCAGTCAAACTGCATCCCATGCCCTCTGAGCATGCTCATCTTAATTTTGACATCAACATCTTGGATTTTTGCACAGATTTTTATGGGCAACTGCCACACCCGAATGTATCAGGAGATACTTTAAAAATAACTTCTTGGTGTGAACCAGGTAATGATGTATCCAGACTATGAGATGGTTTTCCCTATTCTTTTTAGAAAAAACAAACAAAATATATTTGTGTATCCTTCTCTTATATCCTTTTCCCGGTTCATCTTCTGACTCAGTTCTGGTCTATTTTCTGGAACCTGTAAAAAGGTAAAAGTAAAGGACCCCTGGACAGTTAAGTCCAGTCAAAGGTGACTATGGGGTTGCGGCACTCATCTTGCTTTCAGGCCAAGGGAGCTAGCGTTTGTCCACAGACAGCTTTCTGGGTCATGTGGCCAGCATGACTAAACCACTTCTGGTGCAACGGAACCCTGTGACAGAAACCAGAGCTCACGGAAATTCTGTTTACCTTCCCGCTGCAGCAATACCTATTTATCTACTTGCACTGGGGTGCCTTCAAACTGCTAGGTTGGCAGGAGCTGGGACCGAGCAGTGTCGCGGGGATTCAAACTGCCAACCTTCTGATCGGCAAGCCCAAGTGACTCAGTGGTTTAGACCACAGCGCCACCTGCGTCCCTCTTCCGGAGCCTGTAGTTCCCCATTCACTACTTTTTCTGGAATAACTTAATCACCTGTTGTGTCTGAAAAGCATGGCCATCTGGTATGTTAACTTCATATGAAGGAGGAGCTACCTAAATGAACAGGGTGGCTGTGTAGCCAGAATGAGAGCCAACTGCTAGAGGCACTCCAGGGTTAGGCATCTCTATACTCAACTTGAGCCTGGCTTGCCGCCCTGATTTACATGTTTGGAGGTCACAGGAAATCTTTGCTGAAGCTGGGCTTGCAAGGGGAGGAGTATGCAAGATTGTTGATCTTGTCTATGGTTTATTGGAGCAGGAGTGATGTGTCTGAATGGGCACAGAGCCATTGAGTACACCAGGGAGAAGTTGCTTCTTCCGTATTGTGTGTAGTTCTAATCTTACTGATACTTAACAAATTACTAAGACTTTTCATTCATTTCAAAACCCACGAAATTCCATATCACCACTTTGCGTTGCTTTGCAGAGAGAGGTGGTAAAAGTAAGCTGGGCTTTTATCTCTCTGCTTACTCAGATGTTTGTATGGCCCTTGCTTCTGTAAAAGATTTGGGAGCTTTATTTACAAATCAAATTCTGGGTGTTTTTTTAATGTTAAGTGATAAAAAACATTCCCCGCGTCAAAAGCTTGAAGATATATGTGCCTTAATATCCTGTTGAATAGAAATCCACCCCTATAGTGTCCTTTCTAATTTCCTCCTATCTATAATGCTTAAGAGATGTATTATGCGATTTCATTTTATTTTTATTACCTTTCCAGTTCCTTTGTGTGCATTTGTTGATTATGCTGGGTGCGTGGAGAAAAGCAGGACTTATTCAGATCAAGCACACATGAAACCTTCTAATGTGGAAAGTGACATTTCGTGCTATTCATATTCAGTCATGTGGCAGTTGGGATTGGCACAATTATTTGCAATTTGTTTTTTAGTTCTGTCTGATTTGCTGAGGAAGGGTCTGGTTGGTGTGAATCTGTGGCTCCCATCTACATGGACATTCATGCTAATCTTCATTCTGAATACCTGTGCTCATAAAGGTAAAGGTAAAGGGACCCCTGACCATTAGGTCCAGTCATGACTGACTCTGGGGTTGTGGCGCTCATCTCACTTTATTGGCCGAGGAAGCCGGTGTACAGCTTCCGGGTCATGTGGCCAGCATGACTAAGCCGCTTGTGGCAAACCAGAGCAACCCACGGAAATGCCGTTTACCTTCCCGCCAGAGCGGTACCTATTTATCTACTTGCACTTTGACGTGCTTTCAAACTGCTAGGTTGGCAGGTGCAGGGACTGAGCAACGAGAGCTCACCCCGTCGTGGGAATTCGAACTGCCGACCTTCTGATCAGCAAGTCCTAGGCTCTGTGGTTTAACCCACAGTGCCACCCGCGTTCTGTACTCTTAGGCAAGCAATAAATGCTAGGCTTCTCGGTTGCTGAAAGCTAAGAGTATGAGGAAGTTAACCTTTTGGCTTCACATCTCATCACCAATTCATTCTAAGGGAGTTGTCTTCTAACGCAGCCAGTACTGAACAAAAAAAAGATTCCTTGAAATAACTATTATTAAACAGTTGGGAATCAGAAACTCTTGATGATCTACTACAAATCATTCAATGATCTGAGTAGATCAGCAAAGACACTGAAATCCATTAAGTGATCTACCCATCTACTCTCCTTGGTCATTTAGCTAACGGAATTCACTGTTACAAAATAAAGTCAAAGGCAACCTTAGATGGCTTTTAAAAACAGGATTAGATGAATCCATGGAGGCTTGGTCTTCTTTCAGTAACCATTTGCCATCATAGCTAAGTGGATGCTGGCATTGGACCTCTGAAAACCATTTGCTGAGGGAGCAAGCTTGGCGTTTGCTATTTGTCTCCTGCTTCTTAGATTCCAAAAAGCGTACCTCCTGCCCCTAGTAGGAAATTGGATCATTGGTCTGATATAACACTACTCTCCATATGTTCTTATTTCTGAGTTCTATGCAACAAACACTGGCCAAACTGAAGCAGTATTTGGAGATGGGGTGGTATCATTAACCGATAAGACTCTGAATGGCATTTGACTGGGTTGTGTGTGTCCCCCTTCACCATACCAACCATTGACCAGCCATTGAAAGCTGCTCTTAAAGCCATTGTCTTTAAATTCTTTTTTAATTATTATTAGTATTTATTGAATTTATATACCGCCCTATACCTGGATGTCTCAGGGGCAGTTCACTGAAAAGATCAACATAAAAACCACAATATATACAATCAAACTAAAAGCAACAACCCAATACCCCCCCCCCCCCAAAAAAAAGAGAGAGGAACATTTTAAAAGGGTATAGGATGTCAATCAGATCGACCAAAGGCCTGGTTAAAAAGGAACATTTTTGCCTGGTGCTTAAAGGTGTATAATGAAGGCGCCAGGTGAACTTCCCTGGGGAGAGCATTCCAAAGATGGGGAGCCACTGCAGAGAAGGCCCGTTCTTGTGTTGCCACCCTTGGGACCTCTTGAGGAGGAGGCACAAGAAGAAGGACCTCAGAAGATGATCTCAGGGTCCTGGTAGGTTCATATGGAAAGAAGCAGTCCTCGAAGTATTGTGGTCCTGAGCAGTTCTTGGCTTTCTCAACTGTTAGCTGCTTCTTTTTTAAAAATAATTTTTATTGAATTTTACATTATTATTTCTTTCACAATTACATCATAGCAAATGATAACAAATTAAATTCCCCCGCTTTCTCAACCCCGCCCCCCATGACTTCCCATGAGAGCCAGTGTGGTGTAGTGGTTAAGAGCGGTAGTCTCGTAATCTGGGGAACCGGGTTTGCGTCTCCGCTCCTCCACCTGCAGCTGCTGGGTGACCTGGGGCCAGTCACACTTCTCTGAAGTCCCTCAGCCCCACTCACCTCACAGAGTGTTTGTTGTGGGGGAGGAAGGGAAAAGAGAATGTTAGCCGCTTTGAGACTCCTTCGGGTAGTGATAAAGCGGGATATCAAATCCAAACTCCACTTCTTCTTCCCTCAACTTCCCCTTCTGGTTTTTTTACATATGAACTTGTCCTTCTTACAATACGACACAGTGGTACCTCGTCTAGTGTTCGCCTCGTCTAGTGCCCGTTCCGTTGAATGTCTGTGGCAAACCCGGAAGTACCAGAACGGGTTACTTCCAGGTTCACCACTTGCATGTGCGCAGAAGTGCTAAATCGCACTTTGTGCATGTGCAGAAGCGCAAAACGCTCCGTGTGCATATGTGTACGTGGCACTTTGTCCAGCGTCCTTTTCAGCCAGTGACTGGGGCTCCGGAACGTATCCCGGTCGCAAAACGAGGTACTACTGTACTTCAACATTATATCCTTAAATTAAATGTTGTTATATTCTTATCATTTAACCTCATTTGTATAGCTTCTATGTTTCTGTTTTAATTGTGTTTACTCAAACACTGATAATGAGTCAATTTCTTTACATTGATTCCATAGATACAGCATAAATGGTTCACAGTCCTCTTTAAAATCTCTATTGTCTTTGTCTCTAAGTCTTTCAGTTTATTTCCGCATATTCCATCAGTGTTTCTTGCCATTGTTCTTTGGTTCTCAGCAGTTAACTTCAATTTGCTCCAAGCCTTGGTTAAAAGTTAACCTGGCTCGTGTTAAGTGTGGTGTGCTTTGGTGCAGATACAGTGGTGCCTCGCAAGACGAAATTAATTCGTTCCGCAAGTCTCTTCGTCTTGCGAGTTTTTCGTCTTGCGATGCACGGTTT
>JAXCMG010000073.1:1935997-1953053 GCA_034642415.1 Podarcis siculus | reverse complement strand
CGGGAGGAGGTGTCCCCGCCCCGCCGCCAGGCTTCGGAGGAGGTCCGAGGACAGCGGGGAAGACGCGCTGCGCTTCCCCGCTGTCAGGGAGATTTCCCTATGGGCTGTCCTCTTGCGAAGCAAGCCCATAGGGAAATTCGTCTTGCGAAGCGCCTCCAAAACGGAAAACCCTTTCGTCTAGCGGGTTTTCCGTCTTGCGAGGCGTTCGTCTTGCGAGGTACCACTGTATATACAACAATGAGACGAGGGAACATGGCTGAGAGGTGGAGCACATGCCTGGCATGCTTGCATGCTGAAGGTCTTGGGTTCAGCTTCTCACCTTTCCAGTTAAGGAGTTTAACTGGCAGGTGATGTGAAAGATCTCTCTCCCTCTTACCTAGATGGAGAAGAGCTGTACATTCATAATGCTAAAGGTAAAGGACCCCTGACAGTTAAGTCCAGTTGTGAATGACTCTGGGGCTGCGGCGCTCATCTTGCTTTACTGGCTGATAGAGCCAGACAGTTTTTCCGGGTCATGTGGCCAGCATGAGTAAGCCCCCTCTGGCAAAACCAGAGCAGTGCACGGAAACGCCGTTTACCTTCCCGCTGGAGCGGTACCTATTTATCTACTTGCACTTTGCCGTGCTTTCGAACTGCTAGGTTGGCAGGAGCTGGGACTGAGCAACGGGAGCCCACCCCGTTGCGGGGATTCGAACCGCCGACCTTCTGATCAGCAAGTCCTAGGCTCAGTGGTTTAGACCACAGCGCCACCCTTCCTAATGCTACACTATGGTTAAATCATGTGTGCGACTACATGTCACAGGAAGGGAAGGAGAGAAGGGAGGGAGGATGTGAAGTTCTCAACAGAAGTCAACACAATTTCTCCCCTAGCAGTTCCGAAACCCCCACCACCGACCACTTAAAAATTGTTGGTGGTCTTGATGGGACACTTAATTATTTTTCAGCCTGTCGTCGTAACTGCTGCAACAACTGTGCTCTAGACGTGGCATGGTTTTTAATTGAAATTTAATGGCTTCATCGATTTCTTGCATTACAGTTTCCATCCCATAGAAATAAAATTGCAATGTGATAAAGTACAATGCAAGAAATGAAAGAAGCAATAAAAATGCAATTAAATATCAGTATGAATGTTTATTGCAGGCATGCCACAGGCCACCTGAATGAAGCCTGTAGACCACTGGTGGTTTATGAACCACTGGACCACAGTTTGGGAGTATGTCGCTTGAGAACTGCAGCTTACACCTTCATTTAAGAAACAATACTAAACGAAAATAAAAGTCTATTGATTCATTCCTTATATCTTTATAGAATCATGTGCTTTTCATTATAGGCTGGTAAAACCAACCCCTTTTAGATGGCGGCGCATTTGTTAGAGGGACTATTTGATGGAATTATTCTAGTGCTGCTGTTCTTTTAAGTTTGTTGCATTTATATAAATACTTTGACTTTTATAGCAACTGAGTTTGGAACGCAGCAATTAAGTGCAGTATCAAGCCAGGATTTGAGTGACATCCCAATAGATGTTTTCCGCAGATTTTTCTCCCTGGAGTGTTTGACATGCTATAATCCATTTTAGTATTTTACTGGGTTTATTTCATTAGCTTGTCACTCTCTGTCCTAAATATAAAGATGCATGCTAAACAAATCGATTGCTGTCACTTGTCAGTATGCTCCAATTACACCGCTGCGTACATGCCTCCAGGAGTAATTGCTCTTATTGGAAAAATGTTTGTGGAATGACCATGCTACCAAGTGGAAGAAGAGGGGTGGCTGTCAGCCACTGCGGGGCCAGAGCAGAGAGACAGGCAAGGGTCATCAGGCCATTGTCTAAACATCTGGTGTGCCCACATTTATGATAATGTAGAAGGTTCCATTAAAGGTAAAGGGACCCCTGACCATTAGGTCCAGTCGCGGACGACTCTGGGGTTGCGGCGCTGATCTCACTTTACTGGCCGAGGGAGCCGGCGTACAGCTTCCGGGTCATGTGGCCAGCATGACTAAGCCACTTCTGGCGAACCAGAGCAGCACACGGAAACGCCGTTTACCTTCCCGCTGGAGTGGTACCTATTTATCTACTTGTACTTTGACATGCTTTTGAACTGCTAGGTTGGCAGGAGCAGGGACTGAGCAACGGGAGCTCACCCCATTGCGGGGATTCAAACCGCCGACCTTCTGATCTGCAAGTCATAGGCTCTGTGGCTTAACCCACAGCGCCACCCACGTCCGTTACTCCGTGCCATGAAGGTTTAGGGCTGAGATGAATTTTTGTACAGTTCATTTTTCCCACAATGGAAGGTGGCATTTTGGGGAGTGCTTCTCAGACACAACAGCTCTCTTGTTGAGAATGGGGTGGGGGGAAATCGCCATTTGCATTGCTTCAAAATTGGGATCCTTCCTCCTCTCTTAGCAAAGTACTTACCAGGAGCAGAGCAGCCGTCTTGTTGGACATCTTTTATTGAAAGGTAAAAGTTTGCATTGTCCTTGTTTGGGAAATCATGAAAAAGGGAATTACTCCCAGACAACATGGCCATTGGATAATTTCCCTTCAAGAAACTCTTCCTTGGGAGATTTCAAAGCCGAAGCTGAATGGCCACCTGCCATGGATGCTGTAGTTGTGATCCCTGCATCGCAGGGGGGTTGGACTTAGTTGACCCTCAGGTTTCCTTCCAACTCCCCACAATCCTATGAAAAAAACAAAAGTCTCCTTTGCCCCCCACTGTGTTTCCCCTAGCAGGGAGGATCTTTCACTTACTCATGGTGATGGGAGAGAGTTCAGCTCAAAAGTTTGCCTTGGTGTAGAACTACCAGTAAGCCTGGCAGTGATTTGCTCCCTCCTGCCCCAGTGGGCTTTAGACAACAGCCATACAAGAAATATGTAAAATAACAAAGCAAGAACAGTCATACCTTGGGTTACAGATGCTTCAGGTTGTGTTTTTTCAGGTTACGGATGCACCGAAACCCGGAAGTACCGGAACGGGTTACTTCCGGGTTTCGGCAGCCGCGCATGCGCAGAAGCACTAAATTGTGCAGAAGCGCTGGATCACAACCCATGCGTGCGCAGACGTGGTGCTGTGGGTTGCAAATGCTGCGGGTTGCGAACATGCCTCCCACATGGATCACGTTTGCAACCTGAGCGTCCACTGTATTAGAAATCACCCCAGAATTGGCCCTACTAAACATCTTCCAAGACAATAATGCCCACTTACACCACAAAGAACTCATAAATTTCCTACTTTCAGCAGCCAGAAACACCATAACTACACACTGGAGAGACCTGTCAGGAGTAAGCATGGACCAATGGTACCAAACAGTATGGGAAACAGCCTTACTAGAAAAATTAACCAATAAACTGAAACTGACATGGGGACAAACAGAAGAAGATGCCTTCACCCTGGTATGGCTCCCCTTTATCACATACACAGCCCAACAAGACAATGACAAAAATCCACCAACATCATACAAATCAATATGGCTAACCTGATCCAAAACACCCACCCACCCCACTCACACATGAAAACAAAGACCACCACAGCCAACCACAAACGAACGACCACACCCTAGGCCAACCCTAACCTTTCTCACCACCAAAGGCACACAAGTGAACAGCAGAGAACCTGCACACGCAACACTGAAACAAAACCCCAAATATATTAAGTAAAATAGATATATCACCACCCGACCCCCCCCATGTCTTCACCCCCTTCACCATTTCCCCCCTTTTCTTCTTAACTTCTCAACAAATGAAGCCGATTTGTAAAAAATGTTACAAAAAAAAGAGAGACTGTACATACTTCTGTAAATCAAGAAAATCTTTAATAAAATACATTAAAAGAAGAAGAAGAAGTGCAACCTGGTGGGCTAGCCATCAAATCATAAGATTGTGGGGAGTTGGAAGGGGTAATGGCGCATGTGCCCACAGAGAGGGCTCTGAGTGCCTCCTCTGGCATGCGTGCCATAGGTTCGCCACCACTGGTCTATAGCAGCAGCCTCTTTCAATAATAATAATAATAATAATAATATATTTATACCCCGCCCATCTGGCTGGGCTTCCCCAGCCACTCTGGCTGGCTTTCAACAAAATATTAAAATACAGTAATGCATCAAACATTAAAAGCTTCCCTAAACAGGGCTGCCTTCAGATGTCTTCTAAAAGTCTGGTAGTTGTTGTTCTCTTTGACATCTGGTGGGAGGGCGTTCCACAGGGCGGGCACCACTGCCGAGAAGGAGGTAAGCTGCATTCTGATGTGTCATGTGGCCTTCGTCTCCCTTGAGAAGAGAAGGAGAGGGTACTGCTACAACTATTGACCAAAAGGAGGTGAATCCTCTTGAACCATTTAAATGGTTTTAGATGATCTTAATTGTTTTAAACGTTCTTATTTGTTTTCATTTTTAATTGTCTTGTTTTCCACCCTGGGCTCCTCTGTTGGGAGGAAGGCTGGGGAAGAAATTAGATAAATAAATAAATAAATAAATACTGTACACACAGCCCCCATTCTCCCCCACTCTTGTTCCTTTTAACATCAGGAAAGAGACTGCATTTAAGGAGAAGCTGAGGCGGGGAGACGGTGGCTTCGTAGCAAAACAGGCTGCGGTGAGATTTGGATGGTGAAATCCAGTTTGTGCTGCTATGCTACGCTAGCTCTCTTTGAATGGACATAAGGATTGCATTTAGCCACTGGTCCCCGTGCGTCCTTGAAGAGAATCCTGCACCTTTTAAAGGCCAGCCTTATAAAACAATTATTTCAATTTGACCCTAAGCTAACTGAAATAAATGGAAGTGAAAATATTATTCCACGTAGTTAGCCAGGCAGATAAAAGCTTTCCAAAGTATGATGATAAAAAATATCCCCCTTTTAGAACTGTTTCCAGATGAAAACAACAAATGGTGTCAAGATTCGCGAAACATTTGTGTGGACTTCCCCCCAAACTCCCATTCCCCCCCCCCCACTTTGGTGGTGTAAATTATGTGACGTGTTGGTATTTCTTCTTCTGTATTTCTGCTTTAGGATTTCTTCCTCCCCCTCCTTTTAAGGGGAGGTCAGGGCTCTGGCCTCTTCTTGAATCCCAAATGAGGGTTGTCAGTCAGGCATGGCAAAATCTAATCTCATCCACTGCAAAAGAAGAAAACAGACCAGAAAATGATCTGATTTTCCGATTTCATGGGCAAGGTTACCCTGGGAAGTGCTGAAAGGGGCATTTAAAGCCCGTAACTAAGGTGGCATGCCAAACTAAGCACTAATAATGGAGCAACCGGGCGGAAAGATATTGCTTAACAATTTTACAGTTGCTAAGTGTGAAAATTGTAGTGTGGGCCGGCCTGTGGAATCTGTGGCAATTGGCTCAAAGAACTGGAACTGATGTTTAGAGCGGGAATGGTCTCAGCCCCCATAACTCTCAAGCGCTGATGAAGTCAGCCTCTCTGCCTTGGCTGTTCTGACATAAAGTGGAACAGCTTTATCAAGCTTTATACCCTCCGCTCCACCAGCAAATTGCAAAAAACGAATTAGTAAGTCTTACTTCCTTAAATTTGTTTTAAGTCACAGCCGTGGCACCGAAAGCTGCCTCCGCATTTGAAGAGGTATGTACTGCAAGATTAGCAAAAGTTAGAACCCACGACAAATATAAAAGGCTGGTTTTCATTTTTAAAAAAAGTGATGGGGGAGAGTTTGTTCAAGAGAATGTGGTTGCTGCATAGAATACATGAACTGAAATGCAGTTGTTGAAATAAAATCTAGTTGTTCCTTTTACAACAAGTCCAGATTCTCTTGAAGAAACCTCTTCCAAGATTAGCAGTGAGAAGAGCGGAAGATGGAGTCTGAGCTCCCTGAAAGACATATTTGCCTTTCAAGAGAATCTGAAGGTCAAACAGATTATGAATCTTAGGGAATAAATAAAATAAGAGGGAATTAATATCCAGGTTTGCTAATGTAAAGGCTGCTTTGTTCCTCTGTACTTTTGCAGAACTTCTATTCACGTTTACAAACTGCAGACTTCAGAACAACGTGTTACTTTCCCGCTCCCTGCCATCTTGTTCAATATTCAACATATTGAAGAGTTCTGGAAAACCAAAAAGTTTGCTCATTATGTGTGAGAATTTGGGTGGCCCATCTAAAAGTATTAGCAGACCTTTATTCCCAATGGGCCAACTTGGCTACCAGTTTTTGTAAAAGCTGGTGTTGTGCGCTACTGGTCTCCTTGCTTAGAAGAAGTACTTCCTGTGAGATACAACAAAATAAAAATAATGTAAATAAGAAATTCTCCCTTTCAGTGGTAAATCCTCCTTGGTCAGTCTGTCCTGTTTCTTTGCTCCCGATGAAGGAGCTGCCTCTCAGCTCTTCCCTTCTTTTGTGCTGTTTTACATTGTGGTAATTACATCTGCTGTATAGAAGGGCTTTTTTCATTTTGGTCACCAGAGCAGAGAAACCACACAGCTCTGATTCTCCAAGGGAGAGATGTACTTCGTGTGCCTACATATTTATCTATATTTATGCAACCTGTCAATCTTTCCTGAAGCAGCTACGTGTACTCTTTGCAATATCATTTCATTTCTTTCAAGCAAATCGTTCGGGCTTTTGAATTCCCAGTGCTGTACCCTGAAATGGCCCCAAACTGTGAACTTGGTCCTTTGGAGAGAGTGCAATCTATGCAGAAAAGGTTGCGCTTTTAACCTGGGATCAGCATTTAGAATCATAGAATCGGAGGACTGTAGAGTTGGAAGGGACGGCAAGGACCATCTAGTCCAACCCAGTTGGAAACTTTTGCCCAATGTGGGGTTCAAAAACACGACTCTGAGATTAAGAGTCTCATGCATTACTGACTGGGGTCTTTTGGGATTGATTTCTAGCTTATTAGTGCACATCCAATTGGTTGCAGCACCCAGGCAACAGTTTGGGGTCTCCACAACCTCCTTGTTGCTAGCTGCAAATAAGAGGCAGGCAGGCAGACAGACAGACAGAGCGCTAAATGTCACCAGCATATTCATGGTAAGGTAAAGGGACCCCTGACCATAAGGTCCAGTCATGACCGACTCTGGGGTTGCAGCACTCATCTCGCTTTATTGGCTGAGGGAGCCGGTGTACAGCTTCCGGGTCATGTGGCCAGCATGACTAAGCCGCTTCTGGTGAACCAGAGCAGCACATGGAAACACCGTTTACCTTCCCGCCGGAGCGGTACCTATTTATCTACTTGCACTTTGACGTGCTTTCGAACTGCTAGGTTGGCAGGAGCAGAGACCGAGCAACGGGAGCTCACTCCGTTGTGGGGATTCAAACCACCGACCTTCTAATCGGCAAGTTCTAGGCTCTGTGGTTTAACCCACAGCACCACCCGCTTCCCTTCATGGTACTCAACTCCAAATGTCAGCTGGCTTTAGCTGTGGTTTTTTCAGGCCTGCTCTCCTGTTCTGCCCTCTAGATCAGGAGAGGCAAAAACCAAGGCATCTAGTAGAGATTCTGGTGCCTGCATTTATAGTCTAATGTGTGGCTCAACTTGTGACACTCTTGCTGAAAACGTTGAATCAAAACAGGAAAGGACGAGGGCTTTTTCCACTTACTAATGGCGACAGAAGCTCAGAACCCACCTACAGCAAAAGAAGTATCCCCGTAGCACGGTACTTCATGTTTGAGAAGTTCCTTCAGGCTAGTTTGCTGCAGCGCCTCATGTGAGAAGAGATTATTGTTCCTTTGTGAGGAACGGCTGTGAACACCCACAATGGTACTTTGCGACAAATTTGATGCTTGCTGAAGAGGGGATGATTTGTGTGTCCTAATGCCAGATTTCTCTCTCTCTCTGGCAGCAGATTGATAAGCTTGCGTGGTGACAGCTCAGCTCTCTCACTCCTTTTGCCCAGACGCATTTTTCCTTGTCATTGTGTTGACGAGATGTCTCTTATGATTTGTGATCATTTGCAAAAAATAGCTCTTATTTGGAAGAGCGGAGAGGAAACAGCTTCTGCTGCCTTTTGACAACCCTCGCACGTCTCTGCCTTTTCCCATCTTGCCTTGTTTGTGAAACAGATTTTGTATGCATTGAGCGGCCAATTATAAAGGTTAGGGTCAGAGCTCAAAGTTATAGTTCCATCGCAGTTCCGTTCATTCCGATGATATTTTTGCAGCATGGCAGCAGCACTCGCTGCCTCGTAGGGGTGAAGACCAGTTAGACAGGGTAGAGCAGTTGGTTTGGCTCTGAAGCTCCCACACTGCATTCATGGCAAACATTCTCTTCCTTTCCTGACTGTGGGTGATATCGGTTGGACGGAGGCACTTCTCTGAAATTCCTGAAGGAGTTTTGTAACAGTAACTTTTGTTGTTGTTTTTTTGAAGGTTGAAGGGTAAATGCATTTATTGACCAATGTATACTTGCTAATTCTGTACAGTAAAGCAGAGTTCCCAGAGAGTCGTCCACAACGTTCATTCAGGTTGTCCTCAGCTTGTCGTAGAATAATAGAATTGATGAGTTGGAAGGGACAACAAGGATCATCTAGTCCAGGGGTCAGCAAACTTTTTCAGCAGGGGGCCGGTCCACTGCCCCTCAGACCTTGGGGGGGGGACTATATTTTTTTTGGGGGGGGGAATGAACAAATTCCTATGCCCCACAAATAACCCAGAGATGCATTTTAAATAAATGAATTTACAATCTCATACTACAAAAAGGAAATTAAAGAAAAAACAATTAAAAAAGAAAAGAAGAAAATACAGAAAAAACAAAGAAAAAAAAGCAAATTTACGTACGTAAAAAAACCTTTATCTTCCTAATTAATACTTAATTAAACACTTAAATAAGAAAGACTTCTGACAAAACAAGTCTTCCAATCATTCTCATTGTAGTTGTTTTCCCTGCACAGTTTTATATTTTTTAATATTGTTCCAATATACTCCACAAACAGTATTTGTTGTGTTTACAAGTATCACTCAGGTTCTGCTAATATGGTGTGGTTGGTACAATATGATCTTATATAATCCTTAAATATTCTCCATTCTCCAAATATTTTCTGGTTCAATACTCCTCTAACTCTTCCTGTCAGTTTTGCTAGTTGTGGGGAAATTCAGACCCAATTTTCAGCAGGGAGACCCTGACCTGTGTCTGATGTCATATATATGAAGTCAGGTGTAGGGCAGCTGGGCGTAGTTTGGGAAAAATGGCTTTGTGGGCTAAATTAGGACCCCTTCGAGGCCTAGGTAGCCCTGTGGGATGGAAGTTCCCCAACTCTAGCCCATACTGAATGCCCACCCATTAGTTGACTTGACAGCATGTATATCTTCCAAGCAAATTGCAAAAATGTGGAGGAACTTGGTGTGGCACAGGGAGTAAAGAGTCCTCTGACTTCTCTTTCAGTGTGAGGTTGGCCTTCATTCAAAAGAGGCTGTGACTGTAAAAGGAGCTGACATTGTTCCTGAACTGGTCTTGCACATTCGTTATAATGACCTACATAATTTCAGCTCAGTTCATTTAGAATTAAAAATTCAGGGTGTGCAATAACGGTGATACTTGACACTATTAGAGCAGATTTGCAAGGTGCATCCCAATCACTGTTGGAAATGTGGGGAGCTTTATGCTGCTTTTTGCTACTTTTGGGAGCAGCGGGGGATGCCTAAAACAATTCAGAGACAAATATTGTCAAACTTTAAGCAAATAGTGCTGTTATCTGAAATCCTGCTGGCACTAGGTTGCATTGTTTGCAGAATATTGTTGAGAATATAAATATGGGAATGGTAATAAATGTACTAAATGCTGCAGAAGTGTGTAATTTTGGAAGGCAAGCAAGTTTCATTTTCGTGGGTGGTTTCTTGGACTAGGAGGTGAAAGACTGTGTGTGATCTACACAAGGGGTTTCTTAGTTTACCCAATTCACCTCCAAAGGTTGCCTCCAATGTGGACAAAAGGGACTGCTGATAGAAATGGAAATTGGCATGTGATCATACATACATGTATGCAAGGCTAAATAATACTGCATTGAAAAGAAACTAAAGCATTAAGATACCTGTATATGGTGGCTGAAAGCTGCTCACAGTGTGTGCGCAATGACAAGTAATCACAGTTCCATTGCCATCACAAATCCTATTCAGGCAACATTCAGAAGGGAGATTCTAAGCATGTCGAGTAGGTTAAAATCTGCCTTCAAATCTTCATGCTCAATGCGCAAAGGCCAGGAGTAAAGGGGACAGAGCACATGTCAGGGTGTCAGAGGTGGTACATGTGTCCTCATGCATGCAGTTGAACAGCTGAATTGTTGTTGTTTAATCGTTTAGTTGTGTCTGACTCTTTGTGACCCAATGGACCAGAGCACCCCAGGCACTCCTGTCTTCCACTGCCTCCTGCAGTTTGGTCAAACTCATGTTAGTAGCTTCAAGAACACTGTCCAACCATCTCGTCCTCTGTCGTCCCCTTCTCCTTGTCTTTTCCAGGTAGTCTTCTCTTCTCATGAGGTGGCCAAAGTATTGGAGCCTCAGCTTCACAATCTGTCCTTCCAGTGAGCACTCAGGGCTGATTTCCTTCAGAATGGATAGGTTTGATCTTCTTGCAGTCCATGGGACTCTCAAGGGTCTCCTCCAGCACCATAATTCAAAAGCATTGTTTCTTCAGCGATCTGCCTTCTTTATGGTCCAGCTCTCACTTCCATACATCACTACTGGGAAAACCATAGCGTTAACTATACAGACCTTTGTATAGTTGTATGTGATGTCTCTGCTTTTTAACTTGTGTGGTGTCCAGCCAGGAGGTGTTTTCAGGGCTCTTCTTTCATCTGAACTTCCAAGCAGTTCTCACCTGCAATTTGTACCCTTTTACGTCCGTTAAAAAAACGATCCGGTAAGTTGCACCACAAGCAGACAGAGGTGCGACTTTGATGTCAGAAGTAACTGGTGAAAGGCAAGCATAGTGGCGTGGGAGACTGCTATGTTCCTTTTCGCTGGTGTTGCTTCAAACAATGGGCATACCACTTCACCAATAACAGCAGGGGGCTGTAGAAGCAATATACCAATTCTGCGGAATGAATGATTGGCTGTGATCACATTGTGCATCTGTGTGGCAATCTGATTTGCCCCAGTTATCTGAAACTGAAAAGTGCACAATTTTGTGAAAAGTTAGATTATGCAGCTGCACTATTTGAGTCTCCCTTCCTTCCTTCCTTCCTTCCTTCCTTCCTTCCTTCCTTCCTTCCTGCCTTCCTGCCTTCCTGCCTTCCTTCCTTCCTTCCTTCCTTCCTTCCTGAGGTCCTAACATAAACCTCACAATCCCCCTGGTGAATAGAATGGCAGTCTGGTCTGTCTGCAAAGCCATATGCATGCTAAGTTGATGCATTGCCAAGTGAGTGTTGAGCATCCCAAAGATGATTACAAATTGGAGTCCTGGCCTCTTGATAACTGTTAATGACATTGTTCAGCTTCAGGAACAAAAAATAAAAATAAAAATATGCATTCGCCTGAACTTTGAGCCCTCTGCCAATCTCCAGTCCCTGTGCGGCTCTTTCTGTGGAAGCATCTGCATATTTTTCTAATTTATACAAAATATTTGACCCTAGAAAAAGGCTGATTATTAAGTTAGGTGACACATTAAGGTCTGACATTTCTTATTAGCCTCAAGCAATCAGGTGCTAGGGTACAAGTCAGAATACTTGTACATTAATAATGTTTTAGATGTTTTGGTACAGACAGTTGTTGCCAAATTGCCCCCAGAGAATAATTTGTAAAATGATTTGTAAAACTGGATTACACTGAGCTTTATTTGCTCTCATGTTATATTTTCGCTACTAAGAAGTCTGCTGTGTGCTTTCTTGGCTACATGAAAAAAAATCTAGTCTCTTAAGTACTGTCAAACAACCCCTCCCTCCAGATGGATGACTACAGAGAAGTCCCTTCACTCTTTTTATAAAACCCTTTGAAAATAAGTGTCCACGATTCAGCAAATTGCCTTGACTAAGGTACTTGGTGCAAGTGAAGCCTGCAACAAAATTGCAACGTGGAATGATACGGTTTAGTGCTCCAGTCTGACAGCAACCTCTTCCTCCCAACATATTCCATTCCCTTTCCCACCTCGTCTTTCCACTCATGCTCCCCCTGCCCCTCCCAAAGGGAAAAAAAGAGGTCAAGTCAGCACTCCATGGTCATTCAGCATTACTTAGTCGACATCTGTCTGTCTTGGGAGATAATGGAAGAGTGTGCCTTCGAATTGAAATACATTATTGTCACTTCAAAAAAATTTTTTTTCCTTCCAGTAGCACCTTAAAGACCAACTAAGTTAGTTCTTGGTATGAGCTTTCATGTGCATGCACACTTCTTCAGATACACTGAAACAGAAGTTGCTAGATCCTTCTATATAGTGAGAAGGTGGGGAGGGGTATTACTCAGAAGGGTGGTGGGAATGGGTGATTGGCAGATAGCTGTGATGAGCCTGTTGACGACTCTTAACGACTGCAATAGGTCTTACAGGAAAAAGCAAGGGGTGAGAAGGTGAAAAATGGAATTATTGTCACTTGTACAACTTGTATACAGTGAGATTACACAAGCACCCCCCACTCAGCTTTCTTAGTCTTAATTCCCCTTGTTTACTGACGCACACCCACCAAACCCAAAAGTCAGTTGCCCTGTTGTTATCTTTTCATTCAGCAGCCTAACAGCCCATGGATAGGAGCTGTTCTTTACCCTGTTGGTGTGACTAATCATGCTTCTATATCTTCTGCCTGAGGGCAGGAGATCAAGAAAGTGCTGGCCAGGGTGTGAATCATCCCTGAGAATTTTCCTCACCCTCCTGAGGCAACGTTCTTCCACTATTTCATCCAGCGGATTCACAGGACAGCCCATAATATCTTGTGCTGTATTCACCATCCTTCGTAGGCACTTCACTTTGGGGGTGAAGTCCAGCTGTTGGAGAGTCACAGCGCCTGCTATAGAGACTGATACAGGAGAGACATGTTTTGTTTCAGCTGGGGCAGATGAAGGCATCCGGTTTTACTGCTACAGGTGCATCATGTTGTATCTTCTCTCTGTGCTCCTCCCACCATTCATTCCTCCTCTGGTCACTGCTGTAGATACATGGCCTGACTGTCTCTTGGCACTGCAGTCGCTTGCTAGGGATTCCCACACAGCGGGGTTGTCATTGCCAATCTCCATGTCAGATTTGCAGACATCTTTTTAAGACTGAATGAGTCTGCCAATGTGTCTGGTGCCTGAAGCCAGCTCCCTGTAAAGCACGTCCTTCGGAATCCTGCCATCTTCTGTTTGGTTTACATGACCAAACCATGCTTAGTCCTTTAACACAACAAGAAGGTAAAGAACTCCTGGATGGTTAAGTCCAGTCAAAGGCAGCTTTGGGGCTGCAGCGCTCATCTCGCTTTCAGACCGAGGGAGCTGGCGTTTGTCCACAGACAGCTTTCTGGGTCATGTGGCCAGTATGACTAAACCACTTCTGGTGCAACAGAACACCGTGATGGAAGCCAGAGCGCATGGAAACACCGTTTACCTTCCCAACACAGCAGTACCTATTTATCTACTTGCACTAGTGTGCTTTTGAACTACTTGGTTGGCAGGAGCTGGGACAGAGCAACAGGAGCTCACTCCATTGTGGGGATTCAAACCGCCGACCTTCCGATTGGCAATCCCAAGAGGCTCAGTGGTTTAGACTACAGCGCCAACCGCATCCCTTCACATCACACACAACAACAACAATTTATATTCCACCCATCTGACTGAGTTACCCCAGCCACTCCGGGCAGCTTCCAACAAATTAAAACACAATGGGGAGTTTGGGGGGCCATTTCTACTCCTTGGGATTTTTTTTCTAAAGAGTTCCTCCCCTCTTTGCAAACCTTGGAGTTCTCCCAAACCTTGCTGATACCAATCTCTGGAGCATGGATTGTGCTCTTTGGACTGGAGAAGGATCCGTGCTCAGCTTTGAACTTGGTAGAAATGATTTATAATAATAATTAGGATCAGTGCCGTGGAAACAATGTATTGTGGCCATCTTCCTGGTGTATTCTGCACTGCCTCCCTTTCTCATCCTCCCACATCTCTTGGCTTCCCTTGATTTTAGCTGTTCTGATTTTTATCTGTAAGCCGCCTTGATTCCCTGTCAGGGGACAAAGTGGAGTACAGTCGATGCTTGGGTTGCGAACGTGATCCGTGTGGGAGGCACGTTCACAACCCGCAGCGCTGCATCTGTGCACGCGCGAGTCACGATTTGGCGCTTCTGTGCATGTGCGAGTGCCGAAACCCAGAAGTAACCCATTCCGGTGCTTCCAGGTCCGGTGCAGTACACAACCTGAAAATGTGCAACCTGAAGCGTCTGTAACCCAAGGTATGACTGTATAAAACATACATACCTACATACATTCATAAATCATGCAGGCCTTCAGTCTCCCTGCCCACCCCCAAGCAATTAGGCTGTGGAGGGGAGAAAAGCTTTAGCTTTCTTTTCAAGCCAAGCTACTGAAGAGAAAGGGGATGGATGGAGATTGCAGCTGTACCCCTCCCAACACAGCAACTGGGCTTCAAACCAGTCTTCACTTGGCACCAACAGAAGGCTGCTTTCAAGCCCAGTAGCCTTCTTGATGTGGTGGTTGTGGTTTTGCAGCACACAGGGAGGGTCTCCCATAATGAACAAAGGTTGAATTCCACAACTGTCCCTAATCTTGGGCGAGAATGTGCAAATCAGTGAATGCAAGAATGTGTTTCAAGCGTTGCTCATTCCCTTCTCCATAAATCTGCTCCCTTCCCAGGGGGGCGGGATTACAGGCTGGCCAGGCACTCTCCCCATGTACAGCGGGGAGTGTGGCGATGCCGCCAGCATCACTGGGAGTCATGGCTGCGTCACACCCCACGGCCGACCAATCCGGTTGTCCGGGGGCATGGCTTACCTAATTTAAATCTCCGCGTGGTCAGGGGCTGTTTCTCCTCATCTCCTCCTGCGTCAGATCTCTTGCCCTCCCACCCTATTTTCATGCGTTCACCATCCTGGCCTTGCTATGGATTATGGTTGGTCGCCTGTTGAGGGGGCCAGGTAGGAATTTTTGGCAAATTGGCACCAGCCATGTGGTTTTTGCCTGCCTCGTAGCAATTGTCACAATTTTGTATGGTTTGGCAGTTGCTGTTGTTTACTCATTTATTCATGTCCGACTCTTCATGACCCCATGGACCAGAGCATGCCAGTCACTCCTGTCTTCCACTGCCTCCCGCAGTTTGGTCAGACTCATGTTTGTAGCTTCAAGAACACTGTCCAACCATCTCGTCCTCTGTCGTCCCCTTCTCCTTGTGCCCTCGATCTTTCCCAGCATCAGGGTCTTTCCCAGGGAGTCTTCTCTTCTCATGAGGTGGCCAAAGTATTGGAGCCTCAGCTTCAGGATCTGCCCTTCCAGTGAGCCCTCAGGGCTGATTTCCTTAAGAATGGATAGGTTTGATCTTCTTGCAGTCCATGGGACTCTCAAGGGTCTCCTCCAGCACCATAATTCAAAAGCATCAATTCTTTAGCAATCAGCCTTCTTTATGGTCCAGCTCTCACTTCCATACATCACTACTGGGAAAACCATAGCGTTAACTATACAGACCTTTGTCAGCAAGGTGATGTCTCTGCTTTTTAAGATGCTGTCTAGGTTTGTCATTGCTTTTCTCCCAAGAAGCAGGCGTCTTTTAAATTCGTGACTGCTGACACCATCTGCAGTGATCATGGGTTTAGCAGTTAAAGGTAAAGGTACCCCTGCCCGTACGGGCCAGTCTTGACAGACTCTAGGGTCACAGACACTTCTGGGTCACGAGGCCAGTGTGACAAGCTGCATCTGGCGAGCCAGCGCAGGACACGGAAACGCCATTTACCTTCCCGCTGGTAAGCGGTCCCTATTTATCTACTTGCACCCAGGGGTGCTTTCGAACTGCTAGGATGGCATGCGCTGGGACCGAGTGACGGGAGCGCACCCCGCCGCGGGGATTCGAACCGCCGACCATGCGATTGGCAAGTCCTAGGCGCTGGGGTTTTACCCACAGCGCCACCCGCGTCCGGGGGTGTGGATCCTGTGTGAAGCCCGGGTATGGGCTAGGGCCATGCCACGACCCCATCGGGGACTCTGGGGGAGCTCACAGTTGATGTATACCAACAGCGCTCCTCCTACTGGTGGTTGACCCTTATGAGACTACCGGCATGATGGGCAGGAGTCAGATATAGTTGATTCAGTTCCAATACCGCTCACATCTGTAACCAATTAAGTTGTGACCTTATTTATCCCATTAACCCAAAATATTGGTGTCTGCGTGTTTCATTATCTAGAAATGGGGTGGGCTCGGGGCCTTGCCATGCAAGTACTTGTGTGGGACCCTCGCAAATTTTGAACCAGGCTATAATCCTTGCAAAAACAGAAATGCGGGGAGGAAACCAGAGTATTAACTGCCGGAGAGAAGCTACCGCCCTGATACACTTCAGACTTCAAATGCTTATAAAACGCATTCTCACTAAAAGGTGGGCGGTTGTGTTCTGCACTGGCTGTAACCTTTGAACTGTCTTCTAGGATAACCTCCTATTTATAATGCATGATCCAGCAAAGGTAAGGGAGGGAAAATGAGGTTAAATCAGCCCCTTCCCTTTTCTCTGGGTGGGTGGTTGGTGTAACAGACAGCAGAATGACAGTAGAAACTTTTGACGCAGTGTCTGACTCCTTAAATCATTTGACAGAGTTCAACAAGGCATGCTCAAATTGACAGTGTGCGTGGCAGAGCTGCTGACTAAAAGGCTAGCCAAACTTTATAGCCTTAAAAGCTCTCCATATCAATATTTTCATACAGTCAAGAGCAATGCAGTTGACATAACTTGTTGGTTGTTTTTTTCCCCAAAAGAAGCCAGCAGCACACGTACATCGTGCCTTGAATATAGTTATTTGCGCTCCCGGAGTCTCATCACACCTGTCATTGCATATTCACATTCTCAGGTCTGCTTTTGTGTTCCATTACAAGATCACGGGAGTACTTTCAGAAGGCGAATGCTGTGCCTTTCTCTGAAGCTAGTGGCACTTTTCACATACCCACCTCAGAGCTTCTCTCAGAAATCAAAAAGGCGCACAGATTCTGTCTCTCTTCACCTG
>JAXCMG010000073.1:1918744-1930997 GCA_034642415.1 Podarcis siculus | reverse complement strand
GGCATACAGTCATGGTGCCTATCTAATATCAATAGGCAGGGAGTTCCAAAGTGCAAGGTGCTGTAGTAACACAGAACAGACATTGTGTGGCACTTCCAGAGTCATCGAACATGAACATGAACATGAACACCAAGAACATGACTCTCAGTCTTACTTTGAAGAACCAGCAAATCCATTCTGAGTTGGTTTTCTTATGGCAAAATCTTCCATTATGGATGCATAATACTGAACTGGGTATGTTAACTGCTCGCACTAGAGTATAGAGGCGGGCACTTTTGAGAGCTCCCTCCAACCTGGGAATGCCGGCACAATTCTCCCAAGCCGGACTCAGACTCGCTTTGGTGTTTCTGTAAGGTCTGGCTGAAATGAGAGGCTAAGCTCTGAGGTCTGTGAGAATGGGTGGGGGAAGGTAGATTTGGTTTATTTTTGACCTCTTGGATAGGCTCAGAGAAATGAATTGTGTCCTTCCAGAAACACTTTTCAAAAGAGATTATTTCCAAATATAATCCAAGTTGAGTTTAGGACAGCTTGGTCATCTCTGCTACTCTTTGCTTCAGGCCTGAGAGAAATACTAAGGCTGTCATCCAGCATTCTGTTCAGAAATAAATATATTCTCCATGGGTCGAATGAGGACTCATCTAGCCCAGGCATGAATTGTCTGAGCCTTTTCAGAATAGATTAACTTCGACCTTGTGCTCTCTCTTTAGCCAATGGAATTTCAGTAAACACATCAGGGGTTCTTTTTTGGTTGTGGTTTTTGGGCTCTCACTTCAACTGTTTAATCCATCTATTGATTCTGGGACTTGAAAATTGTGTATTATTAATAAGTGTACCTATAAAATTATAGTAAGTAGATTCCCCTCCACTACAATATAAAGCAGATGTGCCACTGGCAGGGATGCCAACAGGATTTCCTGGGACTGATAAAGTGGATTGGGGCCTTTTTTACATATATTCCATAACCTCTCTACCCTCCCACCTCCACCGCGCGTGACCTATTGGAAAGAACTGCTGCTCATGTACTTTTATTTTTATTTATAAAATATACCGCTGTATCATAATGATATAGAGTGGTACCTCGGGTTACATACACTTCAGGTTACATACGCTTCAGGTTACAGACTCCGCTAACCCAGAAATATTACCTTGGGTTAAGAACTTTGCTTCAGAATGAGAACAGAAATCGTGCTCCGGCGGCACAGCAGCAGGAGGAGGCCCCATTAGCTAAAGTGGTGCTTCAGGTTAAGAACAGTTTCAGGTTAAGAACAGACCTCCAGAACGAATTAAGTTCTTAACCTGAGGTACCACTGTATTACATTGGTTACAAACAATATAAAAACAGAAAGCCAGACAATAAAATAATAAAAAGTTGAAACAGTTAAAAGCAAACAAATTAAGAGCAAACATCAATTAACCATTGTAGGGGGTGTACTCTTTTATCTGCTTGTGGAACAGAAAGGTTTTTCAGCAGGTGTTGGAACAGAAGGCATCTGCTGAATCTCTAGTGCAGGGGTCAGCAAAATTTTTCATCAGGGGGCCAGTCCACTGTCCCTCAGACCTCGCGCGGGGCTGGACAATATTTTGAAAAGTATAAATACCCTGCAAGCCGGTCCTGCAGGTGCCTCCAGACTTGGAGGAGGAACACACTCTGCACATGCTCAGGAGCGTGTCTTGGTGCCGCCTACTCACCAGTGTTCTTGATGAGCAGCAGCCACTCCATCAGCCCGTCCCCCCAGAGCTCCCAGGTGGCATTCACCATGCGCTGCAGCCTGTCGTCTGAGGTCAGGTTGGTGGGCAGGCCACGCACACAGATTGCCAGGCAGGCGGCGTGCAGCTCGTCCTCCAGCTGCTCCAGCATGGCCACCAAGTGCTCCACCAGCAGCAGCGCCAAGCCAGGTGCAGGGCCAGCAGGTGCGCCAAGCTCCAGCTGAAGCCCTGCGATGCCCCCATCACAATGTCCATGGTGTGGCCCAGACCCGCCGCCTGCCCGCCCACCGGTCTCTCCGTCTATGGCTGTGTCGGAACTTCCTACAGCCAATCCAAAGCCACGCCAGCACCTGCCGAGAGCCGTCCGCAGCTTTGGATTGGCTGCAAGTTGCTTCCTGCAGCCAATCCAAAGCCGCGTCAGTGTTGCTGCCCACCGAGAAGCCGTGCCAGCATTGTGGAAGTCAGTCCCCGTACGGCGAGGCGTCTGCAGCGCACTGAGCAGGTGGCAGGGTCTGTGGGCCAGATTTATGAGCCTGGGAAGCCGCATCCGGACCCTGGGCTGTAATTTGCCGACTCCTGCTCTAGTGGCAGTGTGTTCCATAGGACGGGGCCGATGACACTAAAAGCTCGTTTCTCATCGCTGTCAAACAAGCCTCGCCAACTTGGGGAATGACCAAAGATGCTCCAGGGGATGATCTTAGTGATCAAGCTAGAATATGAGGGTTGAGGCAATCCTTGAGGTATCCTGTATCTGAGTTGTTCATGTATTAACTTAGTCTAGCCTACATCACAGGGCAATTAGAAAGATAAAAAGTGGAGGTGGGAGGGTAATGCACAGAACCCAGAGGTCTTTGGAGAAAAATCAAGATGCAGAGATAGAATGCTGCTCATGTAAGAAAAAATAAAAATGCATCAAGCAAGAAAGGCAGCTCCCTTCGACCTAACTGCAGCGTTCCACAGTCCTGATATTTTGCAGCAAAATACCAAAACAAAACAAAACGGAAGGCTCACCAACGCTGGAGATGTAAAAATACATACGCCACATATAGTTTATTGTGGAAACTGGTTAGTCATTAGGTGTCATTGCTGTCGTTTGACAGGAAACTTTATTTATATCAAATGACAGCAGTGACACCTAACTAAGCCCTGCCTAATTGCTTTCAAAAATAAGCTTGGAGAGAGGGAGAGATCAAAAACACAATCCTCTAATTTTCTCAGAAGTAGGGTTGTCAAATTTCAAAAAAGTGCAAATACGGACACAAAAGTTGTTGAGCTATTTTTAACGACATTCACCAAAATCTACACTTCTGACATGGCTTGACATATGTCTGGGTTTTTCCAGGCACTGTTTCCAATGGCCGAATCAGAGAAATTCCTGATGTATGGCAAAGCCTATCGTAAGTAAACCCCAGCACGTTTTGCCCCTTAAGCCCTTCTAAGTCTAGGCTTGGGCCAAGCGAAAGCTATGGTTAGGCAAAGAATTATAGACACCGAGAGACAACAGGACTGCTTGTAGAAATTGAAAGATATATATATAGCTTCACCAGCAGCATATCTCTTTTTTCTTGCATCCAAAAAATGCAAGAAGGGCTTTTACACTTGCCAGAAGCTCGGCTCTGCCCTCACCAGTCTTGGACGTAAAGGTAAAGGGACCCCTGACCATTAGGTCCAGTCATGGCCGACTCTGGGGTTGTGGCGCTCATCTCGCTTTATTGGCCGAGGGAGCCAGCGTACAGCTTCCGGGTCATGCGGCCAGCATGACTAAGCCGCTTCAGGCAAACCAGAGCAGTGCATGGATGCGCCATTTACCTTCCCGCTGGAGCAGTACCTATTTATCTACTTGCACTTTGACATGCTTTTGAACTGCTAGGTTGGCAGGAGCAGGGACCGAGCAACGGGAGCTCACACCGTCACAGGGATTTGAACCGCTGACCTTCTGATTGGCAAGTCCTAGGCTCTGTGGTTTAACGCACAGCACCACCCACGTCCTCACCAGTCTTGGAAGGATCCTTTAAAAAAGTCCCATATGCCCAGAGACTTTGCGCCTGCCCATTGGGGGATATAGGAAGCTCCAAACACATATTTTTTAGATGTCCCTTTTACGATGATGCACGTAGAGAAACCATTGACCCCCTGCTGGTGAGGCTTGCTGACCTTCCAGTAAAGCAAAAATTTGATCTTCTCCTGTTAGGTAAAGATCACAAAACGACCTGGACAGTTGCCAGATTCTGCGCAAAGATCTGTAGGCGCAGACCACCCCCCGATTCAAACTAGTTTGTTAAGAAAATTGCCAAACTCAGATCCACAGGCAACTCTGGGTCATTTCTCTATGGTAGTCTATCTTAAAGTTTTTATGTGTTTATATGCCTACCACATTTTTAAACTTAAAATCCATTGTTGTATATTGCTTTAAATGTTTGTTTTGCTTTTGGGATTGTAGTTCCATTTGTGTTTCACAAGCTGATCTCTGACCATAATAAAAGATTATTCTTTATTATTAACCCCAGCACAATCCTTACCACGTCTACTCAAAAGTAGCTCCCATTGAATTCAGTGGGGTTTACTTCAGGTGAATGTGATTAGGGTTGCATCTTTACTCCTGGAAAAGTTAGCATAGGATGCTGGGCAGGACCAGATTCAAATCGGACTAAGAATTAAATGAATAAACTGTAGCCCAGTAAAAATTAATCTTAACCACCAACACATTTAATGGCATCATAAACGGCAGACCCACTTCTATATTTCGCTTCAAAAATTATTTGAGAGATAAAATGTATAATATGCCATTCTCTGCAAATGATAAAGGTTTTTTTTTAAAGCTGTTATGTGCACTTTTATTATCATCGTAGTCACTGAAATTGTTTAATGTGCATGCCTATGAAGATCTTGTAGCTGTGCTGCTGCCTTTGATTTGCTGGATTTTGTGCTGGATGTGCAGAGAAAAAAAGAGAGGGAGGGAGGAGAACAGTTGGTGGGCAGGTACAGGTGCTGTCGCTGAAAGCCATAAACTCCTTAACTCATGTGATGTGTGCGCACATGCACAACATTACATTGCTATGAGTGGGTGGGCTATTAATCTGTATTCCAGAACCCTCCAACCCCTGGATTCAGCAAGTGTTGAAATCTAACCAAGCCTTCTAGTTCCAGGAATAGCCAAACTTGCTTCCTGGTGAAGTGATGGGGGGTTAAGGAGCTCTGTGGAAGATGGCAAATGGGTGGGGCCCCCTCCCTCAATAGACAAAGCCTGAGTTGAGAGTTAAAAGTTGCGTGGCGAGTCCCGCCTCCCCCCTTGAAAAATAAAGACACAAGGCACAGCATTTAAGGTTAATAGGTGGAAAAGGCCACAACTTTATCGATTGCAGGAATTGAGCGGTATTGGCTTAGGCATTGGTCCTATCGACTAACCGGCTTCAGCCTGATTGCATGAAGGCCGGCAAGGGTTAATCACCAGTAGGGGGAGTCCTGCTGATGTACATCAACTAGGAGCTCCCCCCGGGGTCACCGCTTGGGGCGTGCCTCAGGCCCACACCTCCATAGGCTTCGGACAGGGCAACGCCCCCCGGAATCCTTTACTGGACTACCCTTCGCTTTGGGGGAAGGTGATGGCGCTTCCTTCCCCCCCTTTCATTTGCATAACAATACCCCTACCAATGCCTAACTGCCAATGCTGAGGAAGTTGTGACAATTTGCTATGAGGTAGGCGAAAAACCAAATGGCTGGTACCAATTTGCCAAGTGGAAAGAATTCCTACCAGGCCCCTTAACGGCGACCAACCGAGGTCCATAGCAATGTCAGAGAGCCAAACCTAAGAGCGGGTGGGGTGGGAAACCGGAACAGCTGGGGCGAAGAAGAGAGGGAAATCCTTGGCCGTAAACAGCCCAGGCCACGCCTCCCTGGCCAGCCGATTGGCTGGACAGGGAGATGACGCGCCCGAGGATTCCCCCAGTCTCGCGGGGAGGGCATGGGCCCGCAACCCCACCTCCTCTCCAGCTCGGAAGTGGCTTTGTAGTGATGTGACTCAGCAGGGAAGCAGCAAGGTGGAAAGCGAGGGAGACAGAGCAATGGTTGATTTCTGTTTCAATTCAAGGCGGTGGATATGGGAGAAACAAGACCCCTTTGGGGTGTTGATGCTGTGAACATCTCCTCTGTAAGCACTGTAAGTATCTATGTGTAAATAAGCCATATATCCTCAAAACAGCAGTCTCCGCTGTCCCTCATTCCCAAAAGGAAACACCAACCCTGGAATGCCAGGAACCTTGCACCGCTCAGGAACCATGCAGCAATATGGAATGTCTGGGCAGCAGTGAGACAGAAGCAGGAAAACTGGCAGTTTCTGAAATTCCTTTTATTATTATTATTATTATTATTATTATTATTATTATTATTATTATTATATTTTCATTAGTTTTTTAACATAACATTTTCAACAATTATTAAACATACTTTTATATCTTATACACTTTTTTTTACTTCCATCAATCACATCTGAAAATTTTCCAGTCTTATCACTTAATTGACGTTTCTTACTTTCACTATTACATTTAAATATTATAACTAATGTCTCTCTTCTTTGCAATATTTCATATATTTCTCCTTACAAAACTTCTTGTAGTCCTACTAGCGTAATTTGTTGATTACAGTTGCTCTTCAAATAGTTCGTATATTTCTTCCCATCTTCTGTAAATCTCTGGTCCCGCAGGTTTCAAATCCTTCCTGTCATTTTATCCAATTCTGCATAGTCCATTAATTTTGTCTGTCATTCTTCGTTCATCTGTATTTCTTCTTATTTCTGGGCCAACAATACTCTTGCTGCTGTTGTTGCATATAAAAACAATTTAACATCTTGTCTGTTAATATCCTCACTTATAATACTAAGTAAAAATGCTTCTGGTTTGTTTTTTTAAAATGTACATACAGTTTCTGAAATTCCTAGCTCTGCCCTCCGCCACCGGGGGGGGGGAGAGCAGGCGAGGGCGGGGGAGGGGCAGCCACGATGGCACCCCACTGGGATCACGCTGCCGGGGGCGGTGCGCTCCCCCGCACTCCTCTTCCTCCGCCAATGGCACTGCCTAGTGATGTCTGAAAAGGCGACTTGCCAATCACGGGACTACCAGGCAGGCTAACTCATTTCACAGAAATTGGAGGGGAGGGGGGATCTTATGTTCTGAAGTTCTCTCCCTGGGCCAGCAGGGGATACTGTAGATAGTTTTCACTCAGGTCCACATACGCAAATAAGGAATTGAAAGTGATGTTCAGTGATTGGATAGTTACAGAAAGATGTTACTGTTGCTTTGTAGTTTAGCTCTATATAAGCAGGTTGGCTGAACCCTTCAGTTCAGTTCTGTTCTGTGAATAAACAAGAGCTGTCTGAAGAATCGCTGTGTCGTCTGATATGTTCACCCACAACTTAACAGGGGACTTCTTTGTTCGGCTTATGTCTTCTGATGTAATAATAATAATAATAATAACTTTTATTTATACCCCGCCCTCCCCGGCTAGAGCCGGGCTCAGGGCAGCTAACACCAGTAAAATTACAGTAAAAACATAAGGGGGGGAATTTAAAATACAGGTTAAAATGCAGTTTAAAATGCAGCCTCGTTTTAAAAGTAGCCCATAGATCAAAACCATAAGGGGAGGGAAACATAAGGGTCAGGCTGAGTCCAAACCAAAGGCCAGGCGGAACAGCTCTGTCTTGCAGGCCCTGCGGAAAGATGTCAAGTCCTGCAGGGACCTAGTCTCTTGTGACAGAGTGTTCCACCAAGTCGGGGCCAGTGCTGAAAAGGCCCTGGCCCTAGTTGCGACCAATCTAACCACCTTGCGACCTGGGACCTCCAAAATGTTGTCATTTGTGGACCTTAAGGTCCTCCGTGGGGCATACATGTAGAGCATGTAGGAACTCGTTCTTTTTTAAAATTGGAAATTACGAGTCTGGGGCAGCCCAAATTTTGATCTTCTCTACCCAATTCTTGGTGGCGATGGGCATGGTACTATCTGACGAATCTCTGCCTGTGGATCCTCTTTCAGGTTGGTGGAAAATATGTGCTGTTTGTTCATGATCACATGCACATTTTTAAAAAACTATATTGGCGGAGGGCTGCTAATCCCTGGGGTTCAGCAAGTGTTATTTCCCTTTCTAAAACCTCGTTAGATATCCTGATTGCCTTGCCACACAGTTCCACGCCGGAAGCCTTTTGACGGCTATCATTCAGCCAAGGGAGTGAGGTATTGGATGATAGTGATAAATTGCCTGTCCTGTTAGCTGCGTCCGGGGTTAGAGCAGGGCAATTGTTTGCCTGAAGCAACCTGGAGTAGGCACACATCCACCCTCACCTCATAATAGGAAATGCACCGTGTTACCCTTTAAAGCACAAGAGAGCTGTAGAGAAAAAGTGTTCCTGGTTGACTGGAAAGTTGTAAAGTGCAGGGGAGGCAAAATTTGCAAAACAGAATGGGCAGGGGATGTTGCTTTAAACTAGTGAATTTAGGGGGCCTGTTAATAATTCTCTGTTCAAATCATTAAGGCTGTTGGCCTATGGCATCTTTCTCTTCTTTTAAAAACGTTATTTATACTTTTCAAATTTATACATTTCATTAATTTTACAATCATTTTAACATTTCAAGGTTTGACTTCCTTCCCCCTCTTTCTGTGGTTTGTTATTTTACAATATCTTCTGCATATCCAAATTCATTTAATTTGCTCATTTTATTATCTACTCCTATGAAACTGCAGGTTATCACAACAATCCTACCAATGATTTTATCTGTTTGAAATTTATGTGTAAATATTCAGTAAACCATTTCCATTTTTTTATATAAAAAAAAGATTGTTAACTTGATTTCTTATTCTTCCGGTAAGTTTTGCCATTTCTGCAAATTCTTAAGTTTTTGTATCCATTCTTCCTTTACTGGGACTTCTGCTTTTTTCTGTTTTGGGGCGAGTAACATTCTTGCTGCTGTAGTCGCATACATAAATAAATTTCTATACACTTTAGGTAGTTCTATCCCAATAATTCCCAAAAGAAAAGCTTCTGGGTTTGTTTTTTTACAAAGGTTATATTAAACATCCTTTTCAATTCATTACTGTATATATCATGTCTCTTCTTTCAAATCCTTTCTCAGATTCATAAGAAGAGTCTCTCAGATCAGGCCAATAGCTCATCTGGCCCATTCCTAAATTCTGAAACCTCTTGCAGGAAACCTTTGGCTTAATTCTAAAACCTCCATTCTCGCCTCTGACTGAAATGAAGCCTAAGTACATGTCTTCTTTGGCGATCGCTCGTAGCCGAGTAAGAATGTCTTCCATAAACACGGTTTTAACAATGAGTCCGTAAGTGACTGTGGAGGCCAATTCTGGATCCACACGTCCTTCCTGGTTTCCGGGCGGGAGTTGATCACAGTGTGGATTTGCCAAGCATGCCTTCATCTTAGCATGTTTCTCTCTTGCGTCCTGAGTTCAAGTGTCTTCAAAGCCCATGACAGCCTTGGTAAAGGCTGTTCTCCAATTACATGTAAGTACATGTAACTGCATGTGATCGTGTCCATCCTTGCAGTCATCTTCAGCAACCTTTGCCTCCTCACCCTTGACCTGGCTCAAGTAGAAATTTAGATGACAACCAGTGCCGGATTTACGTATAAGCTAAACAAGCTATAGCTTAGGGCCCGACTCTCTTGGGGGCCCAAAAAAATTTAAAGGAAAAGAACTGGCTGTACATTTCCAAAATATAAGATAAAAAACAAATAAAATAAAACCTACATACAGCAACAGTGTTTTGTGTTGTGTAGGCTCCTATGGGGTATTTAATGGGCCCTGCCTTCAGCCTGCTCCCTAAAATATCAACTGGTTTGCTCATTTCTGTATATAGGGTGCCTACATTCTGCATGTGCAAATGACTTTAGATACCTATTAGGTCCATAAATGACCATATAGCATATATTCAACCCAATAAACAGCGACAATTTGTTGTTGACAAAGGACAGCTGGACATATAAAGGGCTCCATTACCTTCATTAGCTTAGGGCCTCATCAAACCTAAATTCGGCGCTGGATGGCAACCGTGTGTTCCAGGGGGAGGAGATCCAACTTATCTAATATGGACTTATCCATGAGTCTAAAGTTTGGACTTATCCAATATGGAGCATTCATGGAAAGCAGACAGGCCAAAATATAATAATAATAATAATAATAATAATAATAATAATAGCTTTAGGGCCTCAGCCAGATCCCACCACCATGTGAAGGACCTTAATATTTTATGTGAAGCCTACTTTTATTTACCACAAGACTTGCTCAAAGGGCACCTGATGGGTATGGGGCACAAAACCAGCAATATCCTTGTCAAAAACCCCGCACGAAAGCAACAGATCCATCCATCCATCTATTTCTGTTAAAATCCTTGGCAACTAAAAGTGGCTGGGCAGCTTGAAAATCCAATCATGAATTAAAGAAGCAGGGTAGAATTGTCCCTATAACAAACGCCCATAGGATTTTCATGCCTGACAGCAGAGTTCCACCTGTACAAGGCTGAAAGCAAGGCATGGAATGAGAAAAAAACATCGGGCAGACAGCCAAACCTGTTGACATAAGCTTACAGGTGTCATTTTTCAAAACGGCCACTTCACCTTTCTGCAGCACGTGGCTCGCAAACCGTGGTACCTACATTCATAAAATTCATGTCCAATTTTTTGTTTCTTTGAGTGCAATAAAAGCATTGGGCAACATCCTTAAAGTTGTATCGAGTGAACATTTTGCAGTGGACTATGGGTTAAACCACAGAGCCTCTTGGGCTTGCCGATCAGAAGGTCGGCGGTTTGAATCCCCGCAACGGGGTGAGCTCCCATTGCTCTGTCCCTACTCCTGCCAAGCTAGCAGTTCGAAAGCACAAAGTGCAAGTAGATAAATAGGTACCGCTCTGGCGGGAAGGTAACCGGCGTTTCCGTTCACTGCTCTGGTTTACCAGAAGCAGTTTAGTCATGCTGGCCAATAAAGCGAGATGAGCGCCGCAACCTCAGAGTCGTCTGCGACTGGAATTAATGGTCAGGGGTCCCTTTACGTTTACCTCTATTGAATTGTGGGCAAAGGTAACGGAATCTGTATCTTCCCAAGTGGAAGTTTTTGCAACTTATACTATGTTATACATAACTGTATTTTGCTTTCCTGGTTGTAACCATGTACACCCTCCAGAAGTGACCTTTTTGTGGTCATGGTGGACGAGGGAGCCTTCTGGTCAGATTCTAAAGGAAAGTTTTTTTGAGGGAATTTAGAGATTGAAAAGAGGAAATAGATTCTCTGGAGAGAATCTGAGCTATCAAGACAGGGCATAATATAGCCCCTTTAATAAACCTTCATAGGAATTTCATGCCTGATAGTAATTTTATCTGCATGAGGCAGAATCCTCTTTCTTCTACTGTGATACACATCAGGCATTAAAAAGGATTAGCTTTCTGGGGGATCCAATAGGGACTACACTTAGTAAATCATTGTCTCTGATCAGTAATGGACTGGATAGGAGCCAATAAACTGAAGCTCAGTCTCGATGAGATAGTAAGTGGGTATTTCATCTCTACTGCCAGATGCTGTTCATAGATTCCCTTTGAAAAACCAAATAGGATGTTTGGAGGTGCTCTTAGACCTGTTCTTACCCTTGGAGACCCCTGTGGCCTCTGTATCTCAAAGCACCTTTCACCAGTTCAACCCTCCTGGGCAGAGATAGCCTTACCATAATTAATCACTGGTAAGAGTCCCATGGACTGCAAGAAGATCAATCCTATCCATTCTTAAGGAAATCAGCCCTGAGTGCTCACTGGAAGGACAGATCCTGAAGCTGAGGCTCCAATACTTTGGCCACCTCATGAGAAGAGAAGACTCCCTGGAAAAGAGACCCTGATGTTGGGAAAAATGGAGGGCACAAGGAGAAGGGGACGACAGAGAACGAGATGGTTGGATAGTGTTCTGGAAGCTACCAGCATGAGTTTGACCAAACTGTGGGAGGCAGTGGAAGACAGGAGTGCCTGGCGTGCTCTGGTCCATGGGGTCATGAAAAGTCGGACACGACTAAATGACTAAACAACAACAATAACTTGTTTAGACAATGACCATGGATTGTGCATGGCCCTTCTTCTCAACTTTCATTGCTCCTAATAAACCCACCACTTCTGAAGATGCTTGGCAGTCAGATTGCAACACCCTTTTCTCTCAAGTTTACTTCCATGTTTGGCTGCCTAATTCATTCCTGGTCATGCCTCCTACCTCATATAGGTGAAAATTGCCATTGGAGCTAATGAAAGTATTTATTATTATTATTTGAAGAAAACAATATGGAACACTGTCTTCTCTAGGTGGCAGATGGTTGTTGGAAGGACCTTGAGTGAGAGGCAGGGAAGTGAAGATCTCAGAGAGTGAGAGACTGGGAGGAGAAGAAAAAGATCCCAGGTGAGATCTGGAAGGATCCACCACTTTCTGTGGGGGACAAGTGTTAAGAGCTACTTTTGAGAGATAATTCTTCTTCTTCTTCTTCTTCTTCTTCTTCTTCTTCTTCTTCTTCTTCTT
>JAXCMG010000073.1:1873784-1918734 GCA_034642415.1 Podarcis siculus | reverse complement strand
TTCTTCTTCTTCTTCTTCTTCTTCTTCTTCTTCTTCTTCTTCTTCTTCTTCTTCTTCTTCTTCTTTTTGGCTCCCCCCCTCTTTTTGTTATTAATTAGTTTTTTTATCTTACTGCATTATGAAAAAGCATTAATAAAGTCTTAGGGGAGAAGAGAATATTGTCTTCTGCTACGTTATAATGGAATATCATGGGGTGTGCCCATTTATTTTAAAGTAAAGTCTAATTTTATTTCTGATGGCGACCAAAGAAGGAATTGTATTTAGAAATGTGGTGTGTGTTTTTCCCCTTTTGAGGAGAAACATGGCTGTACCTCTAAACAACCCCCTTTAAATATGGGTTTGTTTCATGGTAGATATGTGACATAACTTTGTAATAATATCCCTTCTAAATGTCAGTTTCTGCCACAGGGGTGTGTAAGCATTTCATAAATTACCTACTGAGTGGATCAATCCCTGTGGTTTGCGATTGTAATTTGGCATAATCTATATTTTATGAGGTAGCGGCAGTTGCGTCTTAATCTGTTGTAAAAATACAATAGCCATAGCTGTTAGCTGGGAGGGGGGGAGTGATTTGTGCAGAAATATATTAGTTTCCTTTTTTCTTTAGGAAGTTTTAAGGGCAGACCATCCATTGAATTTATTGGATGTTTGACCTAAAGGATTTTAAGATGGGAAACATTACAATGGAGCATGCATGTGAATGGATATAACACATAATATGCACATGAATGGATACAGCATCGGGAATTTAATAGTCCACCTGAGTTAATGCAAATATGAATCTTATTGGCACAAAGAGTAGATGAACAGCTTAAAGTTGTGTCTGGACTATATCATTTCAGATTGTAAGTGCTCACACAATTGAATGTTTCTTCATATTAAAAAAAGACAAGGAGAATATATATATATATTCTCATATAGAAAACCTGATGTCAGGAAGATGAATTCCAATAAATTCAGCATTAGTTACTTGAAGTAGATCCATTGGAATCAATGGACTAGAGTAGCCTAGTTTCAGTGGGTCTACTCTATAGTTTAGTTGGACATCACCAGCATTTTGCCTTCCATTGGTGAAGGTTAAAAATGCTCTTATTAAATGCTAGAATTGGATGAAGTAGCTGCATGAATGTAATTGCGTTGTGCAGATTGGGTATCTTGAACTACACTTTTTGATTGCCTTGTACGGTCCTTCATTTACACATTGATCAACATTATTCACAGTTAATTATGAGAATTGGCCGCCTACTGAGGCTTGTTGTGGTTGTTACTTTTCCAAAAAAAGGAATTCAGTTTATTTTTAACAGTGAGAAAACAGATAGGGGTCTTGAAGTACCATGATAGGAAGAATAATGTTGTATTGCTCAAGCAAGATGGAGTTGAGAAATAATGTATTTATAGGAGTGCATTAAGACCAATTTAGAAAAGGTTGATTAGATAAAGCAATTTTCATCCAAGCAAGCCTAAACCATTTCCTTATTTCATTGAATCAGCAACCATGTGCTCGTACAAACACAATAAATATATACTCCCATCAGCTTTTCCTTGAGCTACTTTTAGTGTTCTCTTCTTAGTTGTCAGGATACGTTGTTAGTGTAAGTTGCTTTTAAGAGTGCTTTCCTCCAATCATTATGTTTTGCCTGGGAACCCAAAGGAAGATCAGAAGATGAAAGCATGACTTGTATTGAAGACAAAACTCTAAGTTATATTTACAATGGAAGGTGAATGTTTTGTTTTGGGTGAAGAGCTTGATACTAACCAATACAGTGGTACCTTGGTTTACGAACTTAATCCGTTCCAGAAGTCCGTTCTTAAACCAAAACTGTTCTTAAACCAAGGAGCACTTTCCCTAATGAGGCCTCCTGCCACCAGTGCCCTTCCACTGTTCAGATTCCGTTCTTAGACCAAGGTAAAGTTCTCAAACCAAGACACTATTTCCTGTTTTGTGGAGTTTGTAAACCAAATCTTTCTTAAACAGGACTGTTCTTAAACCAAGGTACCACTGTACAAGCAAATATCCCCCCCCCCGATTGCGCCATCTGAGCAAACATGTCTCATCTACCCATGACTCATAACTGAATTAAATGAAAGATGGTGATAGTTTGCCACCAAATTCGTAGCAACCAAAAGCATCAAAAACAGCAGGGTACCACTTCTGTGTACTATCCTAACATGGGGGAGAATGGATAGGAATATATTATAGATAGATATATGATAGATAGATAGATAGATACATAGATAGATGATAGAGACTTTATTTGCACTAGCCATAACAATAAGATAAAATGTATAGGGGATAGAGCTAAATAGTTAGTTATACAAAATACATTTTGGAGATTTACATCAATACAAATAACAGAATTGATAGCCACAGATAAAACAATAGGCTTTCTTTTGATTAAAAAACAAAAAGCTGAGGAATGTTAGATAGCTAATTAAGTAAAGGTTCTTATTCTAATTGCCCCTGCTAATTTTTTTTTGCAGTTTTTGCTGTCCCCTGGTTATCTTGATCCACCAGGATAAAAGACACCGTAGCAAAGGTTGAGCAACCTGGACAGAAATTGCTTGGCGTTTGAGGAGTGACTGAAATAGTTTTTCTCCATCAGCTTACCACACCTCCAGCCTTTGTGCTTTTGCAAACTTTGTTTGGCTGTCCACTCCTTCCTCTGTCGTGCTCACCTCTTCCTTCCAGCTCCCCATAATAGCAACTTTTGTCCTTGGGCTGGAATTTCCCATGAAAAACAAGGAAAACTCCAAACTTTAACAGGTTGGAGAGACAGATCTGCTTCTTACCTTCCCCAGAAGCATAACAGAGAGGGAAAGGGTAGCTTTCTCCCCTCTCACTAGATTTTCAGCTAAGGGTGATTGCTCCCTCAACTTAGTCCTTCTTTCATCCACTGGAGGTTTATAGATTTCCTGAATATCATCCTCCTTTCATCCTTTACTAATCCTTTACACTCCCCACAAGTTATTCTCTAGTCTACACACACACACACACACACACACACACACACACACACACACACACGTCCCCCGTCCCCTCTGTTGCTGTCTTCACCCAAGCACAGTTTAGTGAAACTAAACACACCACCCATTGCTACCTTCCTAGTGTGGCAGGTGCCTGTTTCGTTTTGTTTTCTTGTAGTAGCAGGGGTGCCAAAAGGTGGGTGCGGAGGTATCTTGCAGGGGAGCAACAGAAAACCCTGCATTATGCCTTTTGAAAAAGTGTATAATGCAGAAGTAGCATACAGAAGCAGATCTGCAAGAATAATGTTTCTCCAGTCTGACAAGTGGGATCATCTTTAGAATGGTCCTAGTTGCGGGCAGCCCGGTTCCTCCCCTCGCCCTGGTGTGGACGGAGTAGTGCTATCATGCCAGCGTGGCATCATGATCACACCAGGCCTATTGGCCAATCATTTTGAGCGGGGGAATCGTGGGGGGTTTAAAAGCGGCAGCACGACGTGGGCCGTGCGCCTGCTTCACGCTGCAAAAGGCCTGCCCACCCGCCCTGTATAGTGGTACCTCGGGTTAAGTACTTAATTCGTTCTGGAGGTCCGTTCTTAACCTGAAACTGTTCTTAACCTGAAGCACCACTTTAGCTAATGGGGCCTCCTGCTGCCGCCGCACCGCCAGAGCACGATTTCTGTTCTCATCCTAAAGCAAAGTTCTTAACCCAAGGTAATATTTCTGGGTTAGCGGAGTCTGTAACCTGAAGCGTATGTAACCCGAGGTACCACTGGAATTTTATGTGTTCTCTGGCCTTGCTTTGGATGTTGGTTGGTTGCCCGTCTTGGGTCAGGGGCCAGGTAGGAATTTTTCCATTTGGCAAATTGGCACGGGCCACTTGGTTTTCACCTACCTCTTAGCAACCGTCTCAGCTTTCTAAGGTTTGGCGATTAGACATTGGCTCATTGATTTGTGGGGGAGGGGAGGTCAGCCATCACCTGCCCCTCCATTGACCAAGGGTATTCCGTTAAAGGAAGCCAGGGCCTGCTTCCTGTCCAAAGACCGCTTGAGGGGCTAGGGCCATGCCAGGCCTCTGGGGACACCGAGGAAAGCTACAGGTGGGTTCCCCCGATGTGGCTTCCTCTTTGGGGTGGTTTACCCTTATTGACTACCTGCAAAGCGGGCAGGTGTCCAATATAGTCTGTGCCAATGCCTAAGCCAATACCGCTCACATTTCTGTAATTCAATAAAGTTGTGGCGTAAAATTTGCCAATAACCTTAAACTAAATATTCTGTGTCCGTGTGAATTTATTTTAACAAGGGGCTGGTCTGGGGGCTTTGCCACACAACTAGTTCCGAGCAACTATCTAAATGTTTTCCATAATAAAATGATCTGTTCTGAATTGGTTTAGGCTGTCATCCATCATGTCTAACTATTAATGCTGGATCTGGGATGTCCTTACAGGCATTGAAGAGTCTGGCTTGCTGACGAATTTACGTATATAATTGCTGATGCACAACATCCTTGCATGGGATAAAGAAAGCAATGGGGCTTTATCTTCCGGAGTGGCACCCGTGATGTTGCTTAGTCAAGCAGCAATATTTGGCATTCCGTTCACATTCTGCTACTGCCACTAAAGCGGCCTGAAGCAAGAGGCAAAAGGAGCGCACTAAATTGAGCACTTAAATCACTAGTTCTTTGGCTCCATGGCAGATTTAACGAGCATCCTGGAACGAATGCCGTGAAATAATATACTGTCAAACCTGACACAGCAGAATGGCTCTGCTTCCAATCACACAATAGTCCAGGTGACCATGCAATTACAATTAACCTCCTGCTTGCTTATACCTAATGAGAAATGATCATATGAATGATAAACCCAGGAAAGTAACGTGGCCACAGAAAATGACCTTTCAACCTTATGGAGGCGGGGGAGGGTTGGTGGGTGTGTTTTTTTGGCGTATGTGTTTTGAATAACTTTGGAAAGAGCCAAAGGAATATGAATTTTCATTCTTTTCCTGTCACCCATGGCAAATGGTAGATCACATATACACTGAGCTGTCTGTTAGCAATTTCCCCCCAAACAAAAGTGCTTTCAAATGCTAAAGGGTACATGAAAGATTTATAAAAAACATTACGGAGAGATTGTCAAGAGACACCCCCCCACACACAAAAGCACTATAGTTTTTGAGATTACGCTTTGAAAACGATGACAGTAGGTTGAGGACCAGCAAAGGGAACTTTTTTATTTCACACCGCATTTTATGGGTGTGGCGATCACACAGGGTCCCCGGACGTTTGACAGTCTATTGATCCCTGTGCCACCACTGTGATTGCTTTCCCGCTGCCACCAACCCATTTCTCTCGGGTCCACACGGAGTCCAGACAGTTGTTAACATTAACAAATAATCAAGTTTATTTTATAGGCATGAACAAGTTTATGGTTTCAGTCAATTTTTCTTGGCAGTTTCTTAATCTTAGTTTCTTTACTGACCTAACAACTTCAAACTGATTATCCCAACTATCTATCTGACTCCACCTAACAGTTCCTCTCACTCTCTCACCACACAACTCGACCAACCCACAGACTTATCCTCCCTCTTCCTTCTCCAACTCCCAACTCTCAACTGACTTCCACACAACTCCAACTCTAACTCTAACTCTAACTCCCCCCTCGGGTTCCCACTGGCCAATCACTTCACACTCATTTAACCCTTTCTTTATGACCCACCTAGGAGGCAAACGCCACAATGGGCTTCAGTACCATAAATTGTGGCGATGGTGACTCTGCTGGGCTAGTCAGAACCACAGACTCATTAGCTACTGTTCACAAGGCTTAACCTGTGACACCCAAATTGACAACCCACATTTCTGTCTGCTGCTCCACCCCATGTTACTGTCGTGCATCAAAGATGGGGCTCTGGGGTGGGTGGAAAATGAAACCCTCCCTGTGGATCTCAAGGCTGTTTCCCTAAGCTTTCCCTCTCCCCTGCTGTTTTCAGACCACAGCAGTGCTGAAGCAATTTCCTTGCTCCTTCCCAGTGTCATAGCAGTGGAAGTCAAGGTTACCCAAAGTCGCTGCATCCACAGTCTTTAATTAATGAGGAGGGAGATTGACGGGCTTCAACAACAGACGGCTATGATCAGCTCATACATCATTGCCCAAACACATCGTTCTCTCCCAAAATTAGGTGGGGTATTTGAAAAAAAAATACTTACATCCACTGTTGTGCACAGCTGATTGCTGAAACTCCATCTTTCTGTGAAACATGAAAACTACCCTGGACCTGCCCATAAAAGCACCCCCAATATTTTTATGAGGGGTTTTTTGGGGGTAGATCCCCTTAAAGGTGTTGTGGGTTTGTGCCAGATCCTCCCCGTAATCCATGGATTTAGTAAAAGTTAGAATTAAGCAAGGTTCAATTAACCTTTGTCAAACATGGACACTTCTTGGATTTAGTTATGGTAAGGAGCCAAGCCAGCGGGGCAGAGCTATTTGGACGGGCCATTAGCAGGGGACAAAGGCCAAGAAGGAAACTGTCAGAGGGCAAGGGACAGTGGGACCCCTTCTTTGCTGGGCGCTAGTGGGCAGAGGCAAATCACAGATTTAGGGGTTCAACTTTGAATGATGTAGGCTGGGGGTGGGAGGTCCTTGGAGTTGCTAAGCAGTGAGAAGGAGGGGCAGAACTCCCTATGAGCTGAGGATGACGGGCTGGAGCAAAGAGAACAGGCGATGGCTTTCTGTTGCTCTTCTAATCCAATGTTTCCCTTAATGGGAAGCCAAACCCTCAAATGCTGTGAATGCTCCACAATCCTTCCATCTAGGTGCAGGTTGTATATATGTGTAAATAATCTACATATCATAAGGACACCACAGTCTCTTTTGTGCCTCATTGCTCCCAAAGGGACCCTGGAAAGCACATCTACAACCCCTGGAACATGGGCCGGCAAACTAAGGCCCGTGGGCCAGAACAGGCCCAATTGCCTTCTAGATCCAGCCCGCGGACGGTCTGGGAATCGCCGCGTGGATCACCAGTGCATGGATCGCAAGCGTGTGGATCGCCAGTGCACATTCTTTCCCTCTCCCTCCCTCTCCCTCACAAGGCGGTTCTTTTCTCCTCAGGGATGGAGCAATTCTGTCCCACACCGGCGCCATCAATGGCGGGAGTCGGCTCGCCCACCTGCCTGCCTCAGCAAGGCGGCACTGTGAAGGGGGCATATGACACCGGCTGCCGCTATGTTTTCCTCCTCCTCCTCCTCCTCCCTCTCCCTCAGTCTGCCCTTCCTTGCTTCTCCGCACCCCTTTCCTGCGCCACTTCCTCGTGCACTTTCTTCATCGCCGCCTGCCTCCCTCCTTCATTCCTCCCATGGTGTTCAGGCAGGTTGGTGGACTTGCAGGTTGGTGGGCGGCTCTGTCTTCTTCTCCGTGGTGCCTCTCAGGAAGCAGCAACTGCAGGTGGCGGTGGGCAAAAGTTCTGGCGATACCCCACTTCCCCTACCTCCATCCGTAGTTCTTCTGCCAGAGCTGCTGCCAACACAGCCTCCTACCCCACCATGGCACCAGGCTGGCTGGAGAAGCCTAACTGGCTATTGGGATGACAACTAGGACAGATAAAGTGAAGCATCTTCAGGCCTCTTTGCCAGCGGGCGAAAATCATCCCCCCCCCCCAAATATAGTCTGGCCCCCCACAAGGTCTGAGGGACAGTGGACCAGCCCCCTGCTGAAAAAGTTTGTTGACCCCTGCCCTGGAATCTCGGGGGAAGAATGGAGGAGCTCCCCTGAAGCTTGGAGCATATCATGCAAATTCCTGGTGCTTAGGACATTGCTGCTTCTCTTTCTAATCTCACTGTCATGCCAAGAGCCTGAGCAGTTAGCATTTGGTTGTTTCCTCTCAGTTCATTGTCCTCCTCCAGCCTTGGCTCTGAGACAACCCTCAATCTTGAAGAATCCACACACACACATTAATATTATTGACACATTAGCTAAAACAACAGACTGGTGTGTAACTACTTTCCTGGCCACCTACAGGACTGTCTTCCAGGTGACCAGAATGGAAACATCACTAAGACTGAAGATTTTTGTGTGTGTTTCTTTTTACTAACCAAGATATATCTGGGCAGGTGGACCAGAAATTGTTATGGACTTATTTACAATGTTGAAAAAGAGTCAGCCATGAAGTACTGATTGATTTATTGTGGTTTCTTAATTCGTATGATGGAGTCTTCAGAGTCTTCATTTCCCATTTCAACAATGGTGTGATGATCGCAGGGGATCGTTTTATTGCTTCAAATTGTTTAGGATTTCTTAGCTTGAGAATCAATCTTGACTGAACGGGTTCAGCTGATTGCTCTTGGAAATCAAAATAGCCCATTGTATTCCTTGAAAATGAACCCAGATAGAAGTCTTACTCTGCTCTCTGACTGTTTTTCTTCTGTCTCCCCTCTCCCTCTTCTTTCTCTGAGTCTTTTTCTTTCTCTTAAGTATCTGGGGATCATGATCTACAAACTGCAAGCCTGAGCTATGGTGCAACACTATTCACTATTCTCCACTATTCACTATTCTTCTTTGGACTTCCAAGTGTCAACCTGATGGCTTGTCGCAGGGGTGCCAACTAGAATAAAATGTTGTGGGGGCCCAGGAAAGCCCCACCCCTCATAATCAATCACATGATGCAACACACACAAACCATTTGAATGGGAATGCCCATCAACTTTGTGGGGGCCCGCCCCCTCAATTATTTTATTGTGGGGACCGAAGCCCCCACAGCCCCTAGGAGATGGCTCCTATGGCTTGCCGTATAGAAGTACAGTGGTACCTCAGGATGTGAATGGGATCCATTCCAGAGCCCCATTTGCATCCCGAACAGAACGCAAGATGCGATGGCGCGTCTGCGCGCGACATCATTTTGAGCATCTGCACATGTACGAGCGGCAAAACCTGGAAGTAACACGCTCCATTACTTCTGGGTTGCCGCGGAGCACAACTCGAATGCGTTCAACCCGAAGCACATTCAACTCAAGGTATGACTGTACCACCATACTATTTTCAGCCAGTTTTTTTGGGGGGGGAGGGGAGAAGAAGGGTCTTCCAGCTTCCTCAAGCGCCCAGGAAGATAGATACCTTGTCAAATTAATACTTGCAAAGGTGGAGTTCTCAGGTGAAGATTCATGATCCTTGTAATGCTATAACAAGCAGAATCAATATGTCAAGCACAGGTATAATGCATTGCAGTGCTTTCCTGTCGCAGGAGCTAATATATTGGCAGTGGAATTCTCGCATACTGTTTAGCCACTTATTTTGTTAATGGTCTCCTTATTAAAGTGATTGGGTGACGTTCTCGTGTGATGTTATATTTCTTAACCCCAGCAGTGAAAGAAATATTGAATGTGCTTGGCTCTGCAAGCCATGAATTTTTTCAGCTCGAAAGTTCAGGAAGGTAGATTGGTGGCTTTTCTGTCTGAAGTATTCAAATATTTAGAGTTCCAATGCTTCGCTGTCTGATTCTGTGCCTGAAAGCTCAAGCTTTATATCTTTTAAAACTAAGATATCTCTGTATGCACCCCTGCCCCGGGGGCAAAATAAATTGTGTGTGGCGGGTATTGCATCTTAAATCCTAATGTTGGAACCATCTGCAAATGTTTGATATTGGATCTGCTTGCTCTGAATGCGAGGACAACAAAGCTTTAATTCCTTCAATCGTTTGTGCTAAGTCACACCTATTTAAAGTAAACAAGTGTGCATTGGTAGAAAGTTGGTATATGCAACACAACTGAATAAAAGTTCTTATTCTGATTTGAGATGAGAGGAAATAATCTGTATAGTTTTCATTTTGTTTTTATCAGGAGAAGAGATGGTCTCTGTTTTTTAATGTCTTCTTCTGTGTTCCTTCAACGTTTTCTCTAATGTCCAGGACTTGAGTGGAAAATAATATGGCAGCTCAAACTCCTGCCCCCCACAATAGTTCCCTCTTCTTCCTACCCCTATTTGTGTTCATCTCATTCTTTTGCAATAAATTAGGTTGGCTTTTAGGGCAGCCTTGCAGTTCCAAGACAATTGTAAAGCGGTTGAAAAAACTACCGCATTTTTCGCACCATAGGACGCACTTTTTCCCCTCCAAAAATGAAGGGGAAATGTGTGTGCGTCCTATGGTGCGAATGCAGGCTTTCGCTGAAGCCTGGAGAGTGAGAGGGGTCGGTGCGCACCGACCCCTCACGCTCTCCAGGCTACGAACACCTCTCCGCAAGCAGCGGGAGCCCAGCGCTGGGCTCCCGCTGCTTGCGGAGAGTTGCCTGCATGCCGAAGCCTGCGCGCACTGAGCTCAGCGCGTCTAGGCTTCACGCACCTCTCAGCAAGCAGTGGGAGCGCTCCCACGGCTTGCAGAGAGCTGCCTGTTTGGGGGCTGGGGTCGGGGGAAGCTCGAGCTTCCCCCGCCGCAGCCCGGCGCCTGGGGGGGGGAAATAATTCCCCCCCTTTGTTTTCCCCCCCAAAAAACTGGGTGCGCCCTATGGTCCGGTGCGCCCTATGGTGTGAAAAATACGGTAGTTGACTGTGTGGGTGGCAGCAGTGGTGGCCAAAACCCACATATCTCTCTACCACATAATGAACCCAGAATAATGAAAATGATGGTCCCTTGTATTATTCCTACGGAAAAAGATGTAGTGGAGCATAGTGCTCTGGCTGCTACTGCCACCACCAACAGGAGAACTTTGTCAACTGTGTTGATGGTTTTTTTATTAAAAAAATTTAATTATTTTTAAAAATCTGAGGGGTGAGGAAGAGCAGAAGCAATACCTTGGTAAGCAAAATCACCTCTTGAACCAATTTGCTTGGTGTAAGCCAGTAATCTGAGGAGGTGATGAGTTCTCCAGAGCCGCTGTATTCAAAGAAGTGAGGGATGTGGAGACCCCACTTTTCTCTGAGGTGGTGAGATTGGTGCTCATCTATACCTCCCCACCAAATCCTCTAAGCATGCACAAAGAATATGAGTGGCAGCCAGGCCTCTGAATTAGCAGCCTCAATTACCCACAATCCACCTGGTTGCAGAGAACCTTATCCATGTATGATTAGAGCAGGAGACATCACAGCAGGCCCACTGAAATATACCATTGGTAGCATTTAACACACTAAACAGAACGCACATTTCTGAGGTAGGTAAAAAGGTAAAAGGTAAAGGACCCCTGGACGGTTATGTCCAGCCAAAGGCAACTATGGAGTTGTGGCACTCATCTTGCTTTCAGGCTGAGGGAGCCGGCGTTTGTCCACAGACAGGTCATGTGGCCAGCAGGACTAAACCACTTCTGGCACAAAGGAACACTGTGAAATAAACCAAAGTGCACAGAAATGCTGTTTACCTTCCGACTGCAGTGGTACTTATTTATCTAATTGCACTTTGACGTGCTTTCATAGGTTGGCAGGAGCTGGGACAGAGCAACAGGAGCTCATCCCATCACGGGGATTCGAACCGCCAACCTTCTGATCAGCAAGCACAAGAGGCTCAGTGGTTTAGACCACAGCGCCACCCGCTTCACTTACTATTTGCCTGCTACCACCGTCTGCCAGTGCAAGCTCTGGAAACACACACGATAAAACATTTTGAATTCCATCACTACAGCCATCTACAGAAACATAGTTGCTTTATTTAGCCTTCTGATCTTGGCGTGTTTTTGCAGAAATGGCAGACCACCAATTACAGAAGAAGCTTTGCAACAGTAGCACCTTAGCTGTTTGAGTTAGTTAGCTCGTGTCTAAAAATGACTGCTGTTTTGGCACTGCTTTTATTTTAGGGTTCCACCCCCCTCACCTTTGTGGCTGCTAATCAAATGAGTAGATAATTCTGATGTGAGGAACTAAGAAAAGAACAGGTGTCTGTAACAGCTTCAAACTTTTATTTTAATTAGACGGAGCGTTGTTTTATCCTTATTTCACTCTTCCTCACCCCATCCCCTATTTTGTTCCCAAGGGACTGTTATTAAATTGAGTCATGGTGTCACAGTCCTGATAAGTACCTTTTTTATAATGCAGCTGAATAATATTGGTGAATTTTTAAAAAGCGGAATAAAGTGAGAGTTTGTGAGAAATTGAACCCCACAGGATCTGTGCCATTTGGAGGAAAGTCATTTATGGCAGAGAAGGAGGTTTTAAAATGGAATGGACATGCAAGTGCTAATCTTAACCGAAAAATCCCAAGGTGTAGCTAAATTTATGAATAAAATAATGTTGTCACAAGTATGGATCATGACCTTCCAATCAGAAATCAATATATAGAAATCATTCCAAAGACCACTGTAAGGCAGCAGTAGCCAATGGCTTCAAATTATGTCTTTAAAAATCTGTTGAGCATTTGCATGGAAGTAAAATGTTCAGTCCAAAAAGGAATTGTCACTGTGCAATCTATGCCTACCTGTTCAGAAGTAACTCCTAATGAGTTTAGTGGGGCTTGCTTTGTGATAAACATACTTAAGATAAAAGCCTTAGTGAGGTTTATTTCTCAACAGCTGCCACCAAGATACTATTTATTTCTGTTAGGGATAAATAAACAACCCTGGACATTATTAAAAACATAAAGTGTATACTCAATCAATCTAGACCTTGCATCCCCAGTGTGGCATCTGTCAGCTTTGGTGCCCACCAAATCCCGCTGCCCTTTCCAATGTTGAATTGTTTTTAAAATGGGGGGGGGTTGGCACTTCGGGTTGGGAGGTCTCCTGTTTGCGGAAGTGTTGGCCAGATTTTTTTCCTGTGTCCTTTTTTGTGTGTGTACAGTATAAGTTTTGCCTGGGTTTATTTGGGGGGGGGGGGAGAGAATTTGAGCGTTGTCAGTTGTTTTCTTCTGTGAAATGGGTGTTTTCTGGTGTCCATCATAGCTGCTTAAATCAGCCAAGTGGGGGAAATTCCTGGTGTGCCCCTGTCCCAATGACAGACGACACACGGCGGCATAGCAAGGTCAATCACAAAATGCCCTAAAAGTAGGGTGAGGTGGGCAGGTGTTCTGATGCCCAGGCCAAAAGAGGAAGGTCTGGGTCACGTGCATATACCGGTAGGTCCTTTGAACCGTTTGGACTGCGCCCCATTGGCCAGATTGAACCCAACATCGAGGGACCTACCAATTGGGTGTTGTGGCTGACCAATCTTACCCACACACAACACAGGAGGTCAGTCTCCAGGTCTCACCACAACACGTGCCCTCTTTTAGGGAGGACACGATTTCTCAACCTGAAGATTAGTAACGATGGGGAAATTTCCCTGAAAGATCACGATGACTGATTGTTGTCATCAATGTGCAGCCAAAGGGGAATGTTGGATGAAGTCAACATCATGTTAAGGGCATGTTAGCAGGAAGAAGAAGAAGAAGAAGAAGAGTTTGGATTTGATATCCCGCTTTATCACTACCCGAAGGAATCTCAAAGCGGCTAACATTCTCCTTTCCCTTCCTCCCCCACAACAAACACTCTGTGAGGTGAGTGAGACTGAGAGACTTCAGAGAAGTGTGACTAGCCCAAGGTCACCCAGCAGCTGCATGTGTAGAGGTGGAGACGCGAACCCAGTTCCCCAGATTACGAATCTATCACTCTTAACCACTACACCACACTGGCTCTCTCCAGTGTGGTGCATTAACTGAATTCATGTCCCAGAATCCTTCGCAATGGGGGATGGTCAGCAGATTGGTCAATGCAGAAAGGAGTATGTGAAGGCTGGTATCTTAAATACCGCCAAATGGGGAAAACCTTTACCCATCTTGTATTTCCTTCCGTACACTAGGTGATGGGAACAATTTTAATCTTGCTTCTTTCCGATTTTGAAATCTTAGGAGGTATGAACGTGTGTGTTCCTCTTCGAAACCAATTAGGCGGCACACATATCGCACTGTCATCAGCAAATTGCATTGCTTTCTATCAGGATCTATCAAAGAAATCTCGTGTCTGCTCGTTTACACAGAATAGAAGCCCATCAAACTTTTTGTGCTGTAATGATTTTCTGTCCGTCTTGATGAGGCATAATTGGATAAATTCAAGACCGCTTTGAAGGCTAATTATATCCTGTACATTGTAGACCTGGGCTGCCCTTGTTATATATGAGCTTGTGCCTTCGCTTTTATCTCTTCTCTTCTCTGGGGTTTGCGTGAGAGTGGATTGGGTTGCAGCCTTAGAAGAAATTAAACGGAAGGGACACCCCTCTCGTCTGTCAACCCCCTCCTTCCAGCTCCTGTAGATATTAAAACGCAACATGAAACATCTCTATAGATAGGGCCTTATTTAGAGATAGCCTTGGAGTAAATAAAAAAAAAAACCAGTGTTTCATGTCAGGAACCATAAAGCACGAGACCCACATTTGAGTAATTTATGAACAGTCCTGCAGAACAAATTCAATTCTGAAAGCACTCTCAGGCTATCTGTAGCTGTGATTTATATTCACTTTAAAGGGCCAGATTTCGGAAGGTATCAGCAGCCAGTCAATAGAGCTGAACTACTGCATGGATGGCTCTTCCATTTCCTCTCTTAAAATTGCCCGCATATATCTTTTGCGGGTTTGTTTCTAGAGCACCTGCAATAATTTGATGCTGCATATAAAACAATATGTGAATGCCCCATTTTCATGTACAAGGAAAGGGATAGAAACCCAGCGGGGTAGTTTCGCTACCATATGATTGAGAACTAGCCGCCAAAGAACATTGCACTGAGTATAGGATAGGATAGGCTTTCCATCTAGGTACATCGTAAAATCATCAATAGCTAGCTAAGAGGTTGATTCAACAAGCTATTGCTGATTTTACGATGTAACTGTATGGAAAGCCCATTATATGAGTGCTGAGCTTCAGCTGTCTGTTCACCCCAGCACTGGCATCTCCATGACGGAGGAAGCAACAGTGCCTGATCCGAACCAGACTGCATGGGAGGAAAGGCTAGGGGCAGGTTCTGGAGTGGGTACCAAGACTGGAGGCAAAGTTGGCACAGAAGCTTTGGTTGAAGCAGGGGCAGTCCATGCTGCTGAGTCCAAGCAACTGAGATCTTATTCAGGAGGTGACTCCTCATTCATAGTTCCCTCCCACTGTCACACACAGCCCATCCCAACCCACTGGGCCCTTCCCAGCGTCATCAACCAGCAGCTGCTCCATACTATCCTGATCCGACCAGGTGCTCCACAATAGCTTTGGGGACATGACAGATCAGTGTAGAAATGGTTCCAAACCATAATGGAGGCAGTGATGCTTCTAAATAGCAATTTCTGCAAAGAAGAGAAGAAGAGTTTGGATTTGATATCCCGCTTTATCACTACCCTAAGGAGTCTCAAAGCAGCTAACATTCTCCTTTCCCTTCCTCCCCCACAACAAACACTCTGTGAAGTGAGTGAGGCTGAGAGACTTCAGAGAAGTGTGACTAGCCCAAGATCACTTAGCAGCTGCATGTGGAGGAGCAGGGAATCAAACCCGGTTCACCAGATTACGAGTCCATTGCTCTTAACCACTACACCACGCTGGCTCTCTCGTAGGAGGTGAGAGTGCTTTTGCGCTGGTGTCCTGCTTGTGGGATTCCCACACGCATCTGTTTAGCCACTGTGAGAACAGGATGCTGGGCTATTGCCCTGATCCTTGAGGAAGTCGTCTTCTGTCAGGAGTCCCGGTTCTCGTCTTGATAACACAGCAAGCGTAGTTAATTAAATCGGAAGATTTATTGCAAAAACAAGCAGAGTTCACCGGATGGCTTTAACAAGCCGCCAGCCTCGTCAGTCATGATGCCCCTTCTGAAAACTGCTTCTTGCGAGACCAGAATCAGCTGAACTTTTGCTTCTGACATCTTTTGTTTTGGTTCCTATCTCTGAGACCTCCCATTCGCCAAGATCTTGGACTGGGAGGGTCAGCTCCCGCCTCTTCCCCATTCTCTGAGAGGCTGTCTCTTAGCTCTTTCCTGTCTGATAAACTGCTTCCTTCTCTTTCCACGGCATTTTGCACTTCATGATAGCAGGTTCTGGCTCACTCTCAGGCATTCTCTTATCAGCCGGCATTCCAAGGGGTGGGAGAGTTGACACTAGCCTTCACTCATCCTGCCTGGCAGTTAACCCTTTCTGTTCCTGGCTGGTTCCTTCAGCTGACTGCAAACCTTCCCTGGGGGCTGGCTCATTCATGACACCTTCAGTTATTAATTTAATTATTCCAGGTTCGTGAGAGCCAAAGGGCATGCCAGCAATAGGGGCAAGTAGGAAACAGTAGGGGATGGAGCAGTAGGGGATGGAGCTGTGGGACAACCGATGAGGCAGGAGCAATGGAAGAGGAGAGGGAAACGAGGGCAGTATCAAATACAAAAGAGGAAAAAGAGGCAAGTCTCAAAATGTGACTGGAAAATGTAGGAAACTAAGAAAATAGTAAATGGCCCAATATGGATGTTGGTGGAAGTGTTCGCAGGAGAAAATTGTAATTCAAACAACCATGTAAAAAAATGATAATTCAAATTGTATATTATATGTATGGCCACTAATTGTAGATGGACGGACCAAGGATTCCCTGCGTAAGTTGCTTCAGGTCATGTCAGATGTTCTCCTAGAGACTCATAGTTTGGTGGTCCTAGGTGATTTTAACATCCATGCTAACATGACCTTACAAGTGGTCGCTTGAGACTTCATGGAAGGTTAAGTCTAGCCCTACTCATAGCCGTGGACATGCCTTAGATCTAGTGTGGATGTGGGCGATCTGACACTAAGTTCCAGTGGAACAAAATAAGTTTCATGGTCAGATCACTTTGTGGTGCAGCTGGACTTCTTCACGACCTTTCCCCTTCTCAGGGAGGTGGGACCAATTCAAATTGGCTTCCCCCACCACTTAATGGATCCAAATGGCTTCCTGAAAGATCTGCATTAGATGCCAGAAGTTCAGCTCTGCCCTCGCCGGTTCTGGAAGGATCTTTTGGGAAAAGTCCCATACGCTCAGAGACTTTGCACCTGTCCATTAGAGGAAATAGGAAGCCCAGAATACTTATTTTTTAGATGTCCTTTTTATGACGAGGCACGTAGAGATACCATCAACCCCCATCTGGTGAGGCTTGCTGACCTTTCCAGACAAGGTACATTTTCTCCTCGATCACAAGATGACCCGGATGGTTGCCAGATTCTGCGCTCAGATTTGTAAGCATAGAACACCCCCTGGAATAAATAGATCACTAGGAAAACTGCCGTAGCTGGCATCCTGGGCGTCCCAGGGGCAATCTGCATGTTAGTTTAACCTTAGGTCTTTTTGTGTTCATGCGACTATTTTAATTTTAATCTATAAACTAAATGTCTATTTCATTTTTGTGAAAGCAGTCTCAGTTGTGCTTCTTGAACTGGTCTTTGACTGTAATAATAAATTCTTACTATTACTATCTGCATTAGATCCATGTACAGCGGTACCTCAGGTTACAGACGCTTCAGATTACAGATGCTTCAGGTTACAGACTCCACTAACCCAGAAATAGTACCTCGGGTTAAGAACTTTGCTTCAGGATGAGAACAGAAATCACGCGGTGGCAGCGGGAGGCCCCTTAGCTAAAGTGGTGCTTCAGGTTAAGAACAGTTTCTGGTTAAGAACGGACCTCCAGAATGAATTAAGTTCTTAACCTGAGGTACCACTGTAGTACTTTGTAGTATCACAGGTAAAGGTGGGTCTCTCTTTCCTGGTTTCATCTCTGAAAATAAATTGCAGTTATCAAATTTTAATCTATAAACTAAATGTCTATTTCATTTTTGTGAAAGCAGTCTCAGTTGTGCTTCTTGAACTGGTCTTTGACTGTAATAATATCACAGGTAAAGGTGGGTCTCTCTTTCCTGGTTTCATCTCTGAAAATAAATTGCAGTTATCAAATGGGACACAGGCAACTCTCAGTTTTTGTGAGGGTTGCATTTAGAGGCGTCCAGCATGTGCACAAACCCGCCCTGTGCTGCACCCTTCCAGGACCGAAAGTGGTACCTCAGGTTAAGAACAGTTTCAGGTTAAGAACGGACCTCCAGAACAAATTAAGTTCTTAACCTGAGGTACCACTTTACATTTCCAAGCACAATTCAAAGTGTTGGTGCTGACCTTTAAAGCCCTAAATGGCCTTGACACTGTATATCTTAAGAAGAGTCTCTACCCCCAACATTCAGCCCGGACACTGAAGTCCAGCTCCAAGGGCCTTCTGGCAGTTTCCTCACTGCGAGAAGTGAGGTTACAGAGAACCAGGCAGAGGGCCTTCCCGGTAGTGGTGCTTGCCCTGTGAAATGCCCTCCATCAGCTGTCAAACAGATAAGCAACTATACAACTTTCTGGAGACATCTGAAGGCAGCCCTGTATTGGGAAGTTTTTAATGTTTGATATCTCACTGTGTTTTTCTATTATGATGGAAGCCACCCAGAGTGGCTGGGGCTGTGTAATCATCATCATCATCACCACTATAAATAAAATAAACGTCAGCTACATCAGATGTTTTTCACCATAGGACTAAGGCTCCAATCATATACATGATTACATGCAGTAAGTCCCATTAAGCTCAGATGGACTAAAAGAAAAGGCAGTTGGCAGCAAATATAATCTATAGAACACTCTTCATATGTAGTAAACTAAGGGAGAAGATAAGGGAATTAAAGATTATGTTGCTGTAAACTCTTGTTTAGTGCATACAAATTACAACTCATTGAAACACTTAAAAATCCTTTACATTTCCCCAAGAATTCAATTGGGTGAGTTATCCTAAGAAGGCAACATCTCTCAAGAGGCTATTCTAAAACAAGGCTTTGTATACAACTCAAGCTCAACTCATTTGGAATATCGGCATTTAACACAGTGGGAACAACATGCTAATTTAGCCATCAAATGTCAAGTTGACTTTTTCATTTGGAATTTACTATGGTGATTATTGCACCAAAGGGATTCTTTAAAGCATTAAATATATTATTGAAGCATCACATGTGGGTTAATTCTGTGTTTTTCTTAACTACTTGCACCTTGTTATCAATGATGGCTGTGTTGGGTCCTATATGGCAGCTATATACCATTGTAGTATTCCTAGACATGGGTGGTACTGAGTGTCTTTCGTTCCTTGTAGTCTGTATCTTTCGGTGAGAACATGTTGCTAGTACGCATGCAGATTTAATCAAGTTCTGTCACAAAGTAAACAAGTTTTCTGTCATTTCCCCATGCAAGCCAACAGGTAGACATAAGAAATTCAGGTGCTCAGAAGCAAGGTTTTGATTCAGATCAGAAGCATAACAGGTTGTGCCCAAAGCCATCAAAGTTGAACTGGCCCACTTTTCGTAGCTCAAAACATTATTCTGTAAGTTTCTCAGGCATAATGCTAAATCAGCTGCCAAAAAGTTAGTACAAAGGTCTGGGCTCGTCTCTCTAAGACTATACAATCAAAAACAAACAGTGCATGCAACATATATTCTCTGCTCTATACCCCTGGTAACCCATGAATGCTAAGTGTAGAAAAGTATAATAATGATCCTTTTTTCTTTCCTACTAAAAAGAAGTAAATCTTCCAGCCACTATTGAGCAGGACAAAAAGCATGAGAATAATAGCTCCCCCACACTTTCAGACATCAAGCTCTGTTGTATAGACGTATTAAATCCTGGAGGCATGTATTTTACAGGGGACATGTCTAGCTTGGAGCAAACTTTGAGGAATCTGTCAGATATGTGGTAATTTGAAATTCTTTGCAGGTTTCTGAGGGATGGGAAAACAAAGAGCAATGAGGTGGTTTTTTTTCCTTTTAAAAAAGAATTCATTACAGCACCTTCTCTGCAAATATCCCATTTCCTCTCTAGGCCAATGCACTATTTCAATTTTGGCTAAGGCGTTTATTTTTAGGAGAAGAGGCTAGATATTAAAAGCGAAAAGCACATTCAACCATTTCCCTGAAATGCAGCTCTTAAAAAAAAGCTCAAAAGCAGCATTCTAATGTTTTCAGTGACTTTTTTATAGGTGCTTGAAGATTTCTTAGCTGTAACACCTGAAGGCAAAAATTAATGATAAAACTACGGGGTTGGTATACAAGGAAAAGAGAAAAAGAAACTACATTTACGCTGACATTTAAATAACTGAGTGTGTGATTTTTTTCCCCCAGACCCAGTCTCAGTTGTAAAAAATGAATCTTCATTGGGGGGGGGGTTATTAGGTCAGGCTTCCTCAAACTTGGCCCTCCAGGTGTTTTTAGGACTACAACTCCCATCATCCCTAGCTAACAGGACCAGTGGTCAGGGATGATGGGAGTTGTAGTCCCAAAACATCTGGAGGGCTGAGTTTGCCTATGCCTGTATTAGATTGTTGCAGGAAAGCCAAATAAAGAACTTATTTATGTACGCTACAACAGCGGCAAGAGTCTTGATAGCACAAGGATGGAAGAATGAGGAAATTCCACCGAAAGAACAGTGGCAAGAAAAATTGATGAGCTATGCAGAACTGGCTAAATTGACATACAAACTGCAGGACGAGGACAACTGTGACTTTAAGGAAGAAGGGGAGCTTTTTACAAATTATCTAAAAAGACAACAAAATGAACTGGACTCCTTGGAAGGGTTTGAATAAACATGCACAAATTTATTGGTTGATAACATAATGTAAGGATATGTACAATTTTATAACATGCAGAGAATAATATGTGCTGAGAAATCAGAGAGTGGAGCTGAGGGAAGTCTCTGTTGGGGGGGGAGGTTTGATGGGGTGTGTGAAAAAGGAAAAAATCATAATGAATATGATATGTTTTGAAATTTTTAAATTTTATTATGCTGAAATTGTTAATAAAATATCATTTTTATTAATAATATTTTTATTATGGGGTGGGAGGGTGGGTTTTTCTTTTTGGGGGAGGGGGAGGGAAAAATGGGGGAAATGAGGATGATGTATTTTTGATAAATTGTTATGTTGAAATTCCTAAAATATATATATATATATATATAAATATATATATATATATATATATATTGTTGGAGAAAAGCCCACTCTAGGAGTCACACTATCTCTGAAGAAACAACTTTGCATCTTCTTCCTTTTGGGTGGGTGGGGGGCTGGACTTGGTTGACTCTTGGGCTCCCAGATAGCAGCTACGAACTTAAATGTTGGTTCTTCTCTTGCAGCATGTCGGTCAGGATTCTTTAAAGACTCGCCACAGAGTCAGATGTGCACGAAATGCCCTCCACACAGTTACACACGCGAAGAAGCGTCAACTTCCTGTGTTTGTGAAGAGCACTATTTCCGAAAGGAATCGGACCCACCTACGATGGCCTGCACAAGTGAGTCAACTTGCACTTAATCAGTTAAAGTGCTCGTTTTACAAGCGACGTGTTAAATGGCGATTGTGATAATTGAGAACACAAGTACCTGCTTACACTGAGTCAGACCATTGGTCCATCTGCCCCGAAGTGAAATGGAAGTGGTTCCACAGGATGTCAGATGGAGGTCTAGATACGGCCAAGGGGGAAAGGAGTTTGGGCAGTGGAAGGGGCAAAACCAGACCCCCTGTCCCTGCCACATCTTTTCATGTTCTTCTTTGTTGCCTTACATTTTCCTATAGTTGTGCTTGCAGTCATTACATCATTGTTCTGCAGATGCTGTCAGAGGTTGTTCTGGTGGGGTGGCAGGACAATTCTGGGCCATGCTTTGAATAGTTAGGGTGTTGTGTGTGGAAAGCTTCCACACTCCCTTGAGTTATAGGAAATTCATATGGTCAGTGTTGGTTTCCATAGGAAGAAAAACTACTGGAGTTCTAGAGTGTTGTGATAATACCTGATTCTTTACCTACAAAGAAATTGACCACAAGGAAGCAGGCAGACATCATCTGTTCCCCACATGCAAGACACTGCTCATTCCCCATCTCATTTTTTTCCAGATAGCTGCAAAACTCAATATTTCTATCTCCTGCATGCCTTATTCCTATGCTACTAACATGTTCCTTAAAATATATACATGCTGTATCTCCACTCAGAAAGCCACCAGTCATAAAAACCCACCAGTGCCCGTTAAACACATTTAGCTATGAAATATACCAAGACTGGAGAACAGATCCCTTCATACTGTGCAGTACAGCAGTATTCCTTTAACAACATATTCATTCAGTTCTCAGTGCCTTCTTTTACCCTTCTAACCAGCTCCTTAGCTCAAGAGAACTGGCTTCCGTGGCTCTCGACTGTCAGTTATTTGCAGTACCGCCTGAGTATTAGGGTGAATGCCTTGAGTGCTTTGTGCTCTTGTTTGAGTATAGGGGACAAAGTTAATATAGCTGTTTGGGAAGATGATGGCTCAGAGGAAGAAGATAAGAGAAACGTTTTGAATGCTGGCTACTCAGGAGAGAGTTAGAAGCTGCCTGGTATTCTGCAGCTTGTTGTATTGTAAGGGTTTGTAGCTTTCGGGGAAGCGGGAGAGAGAGAGAGAGAGAGAGAGAGAGAGAGAGAGAGAGAGAGAGAGAATAGGTAGGAACAGAAAGCACCTTTTATGCAAGGCATTCTTTATGCATTGCTCACACAAAGGCTCTACACCAGGGGTTGGCAAACTAAGGTCTGCGGGCCGGATCAGGCCCAATTGCCTTCAGGATCCAGCCCGCGGACTGTCTGTGGATCGGTGTGGGGATTCTGTTTGTCCAGGCTGTACCATTCCCCCCGCGCCATTCCATTCCCCCCCACATACCACGGTGGTGCCTCCTCCCTCCCTCCCTCCTCCTGGCTTCTCCCTGCCCTGCCTAGAGGAGGAAGGGGGCTCGGCTGAGCTGGCTGGGCGCCATTTTAAGCAGCCCCTCTCCGGAGTCAGCCCTTTCGCACCACTCATCTTCCCTCCACCATCGCCGCCCTGGTGCTCATGTGGGCCAGAGAGCGGAGCAGATGAGCTTGCTCTGCCTACACACGAGAAGCACAACACACACTTTACTGGCTGTAAAGTACCATAACATTATATATAATAAAACTGTAAACTAATCATCATATCCAAAAAAATTGCAAAGCACTGTTCCTGATGGCAATAACATATCCTATTACTATTAACGGCAGCCCCTGGGAAGGTAAGCGCAGCAGCTGGGGCTGGGGAGGAGGACTACTCTTCCCTCTTCTTCCAGCTTCCCCCCCCCCTGCTGCTTCTTCGGCCTACCACAAGGTCTGAGGGATAGTGGACCAGCCCACAGCTAAAAAAATTTGCCGACTCCTGCTCTACACTTTGAAGGAGCTCTTTGGACTACTCCCAACAGCCATACCTTGAGTATGGACATCTGCAACAGGGGAACCTGAATGCCCAGACCTCTATACGTCCAGAACCCTGCACAGTCGAGGTTCCAGACATCTGTTTATATGCTAAGTTTCCCCACTACATACCTCTATACAGTCATACCTTGGGTTACAGACGCTTCAGGTTGCGTTTTTTCGGGTTACGGACCGCCGAAACCTGGACGTACCGGAATGGGTTACTTCTGGGTTTTGGCGGTCGTGCATGTGCAGAGCGCTGAATTGAGCTTTGCGCATGCGCAGAAGTGCTGAATCACAACCCGCTCGTGCACAGATGCGCCACTGTGGGTTGTGAATGCTGCGGGGTGCGAATGTGCATCCCACACGGATCATGTTCACAACCCGAGCGTCCACATGGCCAGGACTAGTCAGCTAACACAAACTTGGGGATGGGCTTTGCAGTCCTGTAGTTTCAGGGTGGCTGTTTTTATAAACTAGCTCCTGGGGACCCTGTGGAAGCTGGCTTATAATAAAACTAAGAAGAGGAGCTACTGCCCCCCTCCCAAATGGCACATTTTATATCTGTCAGCTGTAAGGGAGCCCTTCCTGTTTGGACTTTCTCCTGCAAAGATTTATTTTGAAGCTCCGATTTAGAATCTGTCAGGGTCCATTCATGCAGGACAAGGGAATAGCTTGAATTTGCCTCTATGCTGCAGAAACCAGGCAAGAAAGCTGGGCAGGTGGGGGACACAGTCATCCCAGGGGAAAATGAACTGTGTTCATAGACCATACAATAATATATGACTCATCATAACTAGGAGAGAGATAAACATTGCAGCCAAACCCTTGAATGCAGAAAACTCTTGGTCATTTTCCTGCCTGCTGTTCGCTGACTTAAAAACATGATGTTTTAAGAAAAAGTTGTTTTACTCATTTGTTGGAACCCTGCTGTTCCTTCAAAAGCAGCGTACGGACACGGAACCAGTTTTTAGAGAAAGTGATGGACGTGATGTTGCAAACAGCATCTTAGAATCACCAAATCAGAGAACTGTAGAGCTGGAAGGGACCCTGACTGCAATGCAGGAATCTCAATAAATTTTTACTTTAAGAGAAATTTGCATTTGTGGACAGGGAGGAGGAATGGAATAGGTGGGAGAGCATCAGAGAACTCTTCGTTGAAGATGTTTATGTGGCGCTGTCATGTATGCACACCTTATTTGTATATTACTTTTCTGCATACACGGCAATCACAGCAGTTCACAACAAAGCATGACAAATAAACAAACACATTTCCCAATGTTTACGTTCTAATACGTCGCTGCCCATAATGCTTCCGTATAAAAGACAACTCAAAGCAGTTTCATAATATCAAAACACATAATCAAATAACCTCCATATCAAAACAATTTGTCAATAATTGCTTTTTGCTTTGTCTTGAGCTTCGCTTTTGGTTTTAAGCCTGCATCAGACACTGTGCACACACTTCCAAAAAAACATTTCCCCAACCCTGGGGGCTGAAATAATGCTTTGTTTGGCAAAATAAATAAATAAAATGGATCTACTCTAAAGCCGCATACCATGAAACGTGTGTTAGTATTGTGTTAAAATTAGTTTCACTTTGGTTCCAGTGGGACATGTTAGTAATGACTTATTTAATCCCATTGATTTTAATGGGTCTGTGCTAAATATGACTAAGACTAGATCCATTCTAGTCAAAACTAAGTCCAACTATGTCTAGATAAAGCCCAGAGTGTCCTTTTTTAAAAAAGCTAAGGAATAAGACATTGGAAGCCTATGAGGAAAAGTAAGAGAAGTTAGTTCAATCGAGATGGCAGTGGTGAGGGAGTAGCCTTAGTGCATTTTAAAAGAGAGAGAGAACGCAGGGATAGGAGCTTACTAGAGAGCTTCCTTCTTTTTGCAAAAGGTGATACATTATAGAAATGTTGAGAAGAGTGAGGATGTGGGACTTGGCATTAGTATGCGTCTGGTGATAGAAGGAGAATTGCAAGACAATAATTTCCTTGATGCTGATTGTAGGAGACGTAATGGAAGACAGAAAAGTATATTTTTTTTACTCACAGAACTGATTGTGGGGGGAACCGTGATTTATATAATAGGAAATATGTATGGAATTCAATCTTTGTAATGTAATGTAATGTAGTTTGAGACTGTTCGTAAATACAAATGCTCCAGTTTCTGTTTTCACCTCTAAATGATGACAGTGCAGCTGAACAAAATGCTCATTGAACATTCACAATCTACTACTGGTGGCTATTTAGGATAATTTTCCTCCCCTCCATTTTTTCCCCTCACTGCCCATGGTGTTATTTGCCCACATTGCCATTCAATCTATTTGGCCGTAATGGCCAATTTTATTTATATTTATGGATGTTTGCTACATCAGCTAGAATAATCTGGGGGAGATGGAGGGGGGTACCGAGTTAGAATGAGTTGGTGATGAGGGCAAATGAGGGTAAGAACAGTGAGGGCTGAGGAAGACAGAAGAACATGGTCAAAAGGAGAAACAGTTTTGGTCCATCCCATCCCTAATGTGTAATCTTTGTTCTTCCAGGGGCATTTTACAGATTTTATGTGCATTTCTTATTTGTTTATGTAATGGTTTCCTATTCCGAAACACAAGAGCAGTGAATGGAAAACTTGTGTAGTTTCTACAACTACATTTATATACCATGATATAGTTTTAATTCTTTTGGTGTTTAAATGTTTTTATAATTTATTATGTTTGCTGTGTTTTTAGCTGTTCTTATTTTATCTGTAAGCCGACTTGAGTCCCTATCAAGTAGATAACTATTCTCCCCACCACCACCACCCCAGGGACAATTTAACACAAATTCATAGGGTGATCTCTCCCCTCACCCCCAGTGTATAAACACAATAAAGGAAATTTCACCTACTGAAGTTCTTCCTATCAAGCAGCTGTTCAATAATTACTTTTGTTAGATGATTCCTTCTTGTGTGGGGCTGTCAGACCTAAGTCCCTGGGGCTTTATCACGTCCTTTGGTTTCCCTTATGTGATCTGTGCCACCCTGAGTACCTTCCCCAAAATTATTGCATTATCTTCGGGTTAGGGAGCTCATCTCCTTATCTGTTGCAGCATCTGTGTCTCCTATTATTACCTTTTCGCTTGCAGCACAGAAGCAGGGAGAGTGGAAGAGAGCTGAGCGCAGTATGTTGGAAAACAGTGAAGTGCGTTGATTTGCTTGTTTGTACGGCCAAGAAGGAGGGACGCGGGTGGCGCTGTGGGTTAAACCACAGAGCCTAGGACTTGCCGATCAGAAGGTCGGCGGTTCAAATCTCCGCAACGGCGTGAGCTCCTGTTGCTCGGTCCCTGCTCCTGCCAACCTAGCAGTTTGAAAGCATGTCAAAAGGCAAGTAGATAAATAGGTACTGCTCCAGTGGGAAGGTAAACGGTGTTTCCGTGTGATGCTCTGGTTTCGCCAGAAGCGGCTTAGTCATGCTGGCCATGACCTGGAAGCTGTACGTCGGCGCCCTCGGCCAATAAAGCGAGATGAGCGCCACAACCCCAGAGTCAGCCACGACTGGACCTAATGGTCAGGGGTCCCTTTACCTTTACCTTTACCTTTATGGCCGAGAAGCAAGAGTGTGAGAAGAGCAGTGGTGGCCACCCATGGCCAGTTCAGGAACAGAATTGTTTAGGCTTGCATAAAGGTGCAGAAAGTGGACATCAGTTGGCATGTGACCTCAAACAGGGGCAGGAAAGAGAGTGGCTTAGATAGGGGGAGCTGCTCAAGTCCAGCAGAGGTGGCAGTGGGATTTGAGGAGGCAATTGGTGAGGAACATTTTTAGAAAATAATTTGTTCTACTATTCTTTCTCCTTTCCCCAATCAAACCCAGCTTCCTATGTCCCCTGGACATCAGCTAGGTACAAAGTTTGGATCCCGCTGCCTTCCAAATACATTTGGATTTTGACACTCGGAGCTAGCCCAGCAGCCAGTCAGATATATCTGGGAGTCCATATGTAGAAATGAAAGTAATAGCCACTCCCTGTTCTCACTGGCACCTACCCAAACCCAGCAGCACCTGGTACAGTGGTACCTTGGTTCTTGGATTTAATCTGTTCCGGGAGTCTGTTCAACTCTTGAAACCATTCAAAAACCAAGGCACGATTTCCGACTGGCTGCAGGAGCTTCCTGCAACCAAGTGGAAGCCATGTCAGACATTTGGCTTCCGAAAAACTTTGCAAACCAGAACACTTACTTCCAGGTTTGCAGTGTTCGGGAGCCAATCTGTTCAGTAGCCAAGCCGTTTGAGTACCAAGGTACCATTGTATTCTGTTGCATAATACTTTGGCATATTGTGGTTCTATTTGGCTGGCCTAATAGCTGTCATGTTAGCTTTATTCTCCATTAATTTGTCTTCTGTTCTTTAAAAAACAAACAAACACCTAAGCTAGGGCCACTGCAACATCACCTGGCAGTGAAATCTATAACCTGATTATGCACTGAAAAAAGTAATACATTTTGTTGCTGCATAACCTACTGCCAGTCAACTTCACTGGGTAAAATATGTGGACTGAATGTGCAATATGACAACATCAGGCTGGATTTGCCTGTGTATATGCACAAACAAGGCACATGCTATTCTGTTGGAAACTGCCCCCAATCTCTGCAGGAATGCCAGGTTTTCTGCAGTCTGAGTGAGAGCCAAACTAGACCCCATCCACAGATTTAGTTAGGGTTTAAAGGCACTCTACTACTTCCACCAGGTTTTGGTCCAAACTAGGGTCTTTGAGCCTGCTTTTTACATGCCCACCATCTGCCCCTTGCTTGTAGTCCTCAACCACCCATGGAAGGATTCTGTGCTCAGTGAAAAATTCTATCTATGCCGTCTCTTGTCAGAGGTCAGCTCAGCACCCGGGAGTTTTCTTAAAATACATGCAGCATGCTGCCATTTATGAAGAGCAGGTGTGTTCTGGTTTCTTTGCAAGAAGCAACCTTTAGAGTGGTAGCACAATCTTTTCCCAGCCCCTGTTTCCATATTGTGGAAACCTTTTGGGGGAAGTGTATTTCCGAGGTGTGATGGCTCATAACACCTGATTGGCTCTCTAAACACTCATGCTCATTGGCTACATTCAAATGAAGGAAAGCTACTCCATATCAACCTGTTGTGCTGCCTTTTTCTGGTTATTTGGCTATAACTTTTGATAGAATACAGGTAATTGAACATACTTTGTGGCATTACATTCCTCATTAAATTATCTTTCCACTGATATATAATTTTATGGTATTACTCCAAAAGGAAGTGGTGTTATGAGCCATCAAACATCAGAAACACACTTTTTCCCAAAAGGTTTCCACAATCTTGGCCACTGGTGTAATTGCAGAGAAGCCTGCCTGCTTAAACATCCCTTTATGGCAGGCGATGCTCTGTCTCTGCCTTTGCGATTTAAGCTCTAGTACGCTATATGAGCGTGAGTTGGCTCTCAGGGACTTTTCATGCACTGAAAGTGTGAATGTGACGAGCATCTGGTTGAGGCTGCTTATATCATACAAGGAAATCCTTCAGGGAACTGGCATGTGGTTCCCAGCTGAACGTACAGTTAGTGGATACCCCTGGTTTCCTACAACGAAGAGCTTTTATGCACATCTGCTTTACACTTGGACCACTTTCTCTGGGACAGCAAAGTGGCAGAAGCTGTCAGCTTGTCCCCAATGAAGATTAGACAGCTTTTCCTTTCTCTTTTGTGCAAATCAGGTGACAAACTTGACAGGAAGGAGGCAACAAGGTTAGATCAGATTTAACTCTGCTCACCCAGCAGGCAATCCAGGGGTAGGCTACAAGGTGTCATCAAAGGCTGCAGGTCATGAACGAGTAGCTATGGCATTGCATTAAATGAATGCTACATACGGACACGGGTGGCGCTGTGGTCTAAACCACAGAGCCTAGGGCTTGCCGATCAGAAGGTCGGCGGTTTGAATCCCTGCGACGGGGTGAGCTCCCATTGCTCGGTCCCAGCTCCTGCCCACCTAGCAGTTCAAAAGCACATCAAAGTGCAAGTAGATAAATAGGTACCGCTCTGGCGGGAAGGTAAATGGCGTTTCCATGTGCTGCTCTGGTTCGCCAGAAGCGGCTTAGTCATGCTGGCCACATGACCCGGAAGCTGTATGCTGGCTCCCTTGGCCAGTAAAGCAAGATGAGCACCGCAACCCCAGTCAGCCACGACTGGACCTAATGGTCAGGGGTTCCTTTACCTTTTTACATTTCAAACAGGATTGACCTGCATGCAGTAGATCTCAAGCATGCTATTGACAGAGATTCCACCCTCCCAACATATGTCTAAAGTGAAAGTATGAAGAATTCTAATGTGCTATACCTTGGTTTGGAGCTGTGTGCTATGGAACCATAGGATGACCTCAGTTTGTTCCTGTTGCCCCCCTAACAATAGGCATCACTGACACCATTGTTTAAAAATCTGCTTTTGCTGCCCATCTACTACTGAGCCAGGTTCAAGGTCCCTGCATTAATTTACAAAGCTCAGAACAACTTAGGGTAGGTCCAGGGCACCTCAGGCATTGCTTAAACCCTTATATCCCAGCTTGATCACTGAGATTATCTGCTGGAGTAGTGTTGTCAGTTCCTTGAGTTGGAAAGGCTCCTTTGACAATTGCAAGAAACCGAACTTACAGTGTCAATGGCGCAGTCATGTGGAATACTCTGCTGATAGAGATTCTGCATGTGCCTTCTGTTTCAACGTTTATGCACATCCCGAAAACTTTTCTATCCCATCAGGGTTATTCAGGCAGGGAAGAACACATCTTTCCATCATTGCTAGCTGATTTCTGATTTTAACTTTTCATTTTTTGTTTAAACGGATGGTTTCATAGATAATTGCTGCATGCTGCTCTGATATTTCTAACAAACAGTGGCAAGAATTAATTATATATTTATTGCAAATATATAAAGCAGGGGTGGGCTGCATTCCAATATCAGTTCTGCTGCCTGTTGGTTGCAAGGATTCTTACAAAGACTCCGGCATGTCACTTGTTTCGTTGAGATAAGCAAGAATCCATTCTCAGGATAACTTAAACACAGTTTGGTGATGCCTTCACCGCTGAGAGAATCTGACTGTGCACTCTTTATTCGGAAATGTAAAGCAGCTTAGTGGAACACCCACCAAGATAATCTTAGACAAGTCTTCCCCAGTTTTGTACCCTCTAGAAGTTTGTAACTAAGACTCCCATCAGCCCCAGCTAGTTGGCCATGCTGGCTTGGACTGATGGGAGATATAGTCCAAACTACTGGAGAGCATCAGGTTGAAAAAAGCCTGTCTTAGATGGCTGGCTGATATAACATGGATTTCGTGCTTCTCAACTGAAAAGTCTGAACCAGACAACATCCCGGTTCTGCTTTATGCCCTGAGTGGGGTTTTCATTCTGTGGCCTCTGTGGGATGGAGCCAGGGCCAGTTGAAGACATTTTGGCACCTGAGGCAAGCCACAAAATGGTGACCCCACTCCCTACCCTTCCAGGGAAGAATGGTGGTTGAAGATCTCCATCGGGAACAAGGAGGGAATGATGATCTGCATTGGGAACAAGGGGGGAGTGAAGGTCTACATTGAAAACAAGGGGGAGAGGAGACCAGCAGTGTCTCCAATTGCCAAGATGTCACCTTAGATGTGAAGTGAGAGGGACTGCCATAGAGGCAGCAGATCAGGCCCACAATGAGAATGCCACACCTGTTGCTGCTACCACAGTACTAGCATTGGAAGATGCAATCCTTGGAGGCTGGATCTGCTGTTCTGTGGAACCTGCTGCCCGAGACAGTCACCTCTCCTTGCCTCACGGGTGGGCCGGCCCTGGATGGAACCCACCAGCACTTAATGCCTTCCAAAGAGCTGGGTTGGTTAGAGTTTTTCCAATCCCATAGACAGTATCTAAGCAAATGGGTTGGGAGGGACTTTGAATCTGATTCTTACCATGTGTTTTTCTCACTTTACACGCCAGGACCCCCCTCTGCTCCCCGGAGTGCCATCTCAAATGTTAACGAGACTAGTGTCTTTCTGGAATGGATTCCTCCTGCTGATACTGGTGGAAGGAAAGATGTGTCTTATTATATTGCATGCAAGAAGTGCAACTGGCACTCGGGTCTCTGTGAGGAGTGTGGTGGTCATGTCAGGTACCTCCCACAACAAAGCGGCCTGAGAAACACCTCTGTGATGATGGTGGACCTGCTTGCCCACACAAACTATACCTTTGAAATTGAGGCACTGAATGGTGTGTCCGACCAGAGTCCGGCTGCGAGGCAATTTGTGTCAGTCAATGTAACCACAAACCAGGCAGGTAAGTGCAAAGTTTCGCAACGGGATAATTAGGTTCTGTGGGTGGGTTTGCCAGGCGTGGAACAGGCCGGGTTGAGCACAGCTTGAAATCGCCGAGCTTGGCTTTTGATAATGAACTTGTGTTTTCTTCCTTTTTGTTTTTCTCTGGTTACATCACATAAATTACTAAGCCACAAAATATAAGAAATGTTTCCTCTCAGGGGCCCGTTTAATAGACCATGGAGTTACTTGTGCAGAGTATTTCTCATTCACTGTCAATTCAGTCATAAATGCAGCCATTTTCCCTTGTCGGTTAAAATCTAGATGTGGCTAAGATGCTTTTCAACAGCCTTTAAAGCAGTAGTTTGCACTTTTAAAAGATTGTTTGAAAAAGAAGTTAAGATAGTGACTTTTTAAAGTGTAGATTTGGCACCAAGAATACATTTGCAAGCTCCTAGCAGAAGACCAAGTGTGATGGCTTGAGGGCAGCATTTTCTAGAGTGTGGTCTGTGGACCATCAGTGGTCCAAAAGGTTCAGTCAGGTGGTCCTTGGTTTGTCTGTGGATTTGTGATTGAAGAAAGGAAGATGACACATCCATCACGTTGAATAGTCATGCTGATTTTTAATGTTATTTTAATGTTTGTTTTATTTCTTATGCTGCCCTTCTATTGTATCACAGTTTGAATTATATGGAATTATGGTTCTGCAATAGGTTGAAAAATGACTAAGTGCTCCTCCAAGGACATCAGCGATTCTCCATGGCAGGGAAAAGTCAGGGAACCTCTGCTTTAGGCTTTTTTAATTTTTTTCTATATTGCTACAGAAATTACATTGATGGGTCATTCCCCCCACTTTTTTTTAATGAAGGCTTGAATCCAGATGTGCTCTTGTGCAAGTGGAGATACTTTTCCTTACAATTCAAGGTTCTTGCATAAGGAAAGGACACCAAAACCCAGCAGACAACTTTTTTTGTGCTAAGTCCATGTTGTGTGACGTCTGCGGCAACAATTTTCAGGACAGCACTGCTGCCAGAAGTTGCTCTGCTGGAGTATCTCTGCATTCAGATTTCGTTATTGAAAACATGATGATAAAAGGGAGCAGGTTGAAAGAAATCCAAATTATGTTTGAGAGCTAAGATCATATTTCTGATCAGAGTTTCTCAATATTCAAGGGCTGATATGATTTTTTTACAACCAATTTTCAGAACAAGAATGTTGTGGAATGGGGCAACATGGCCCCAAACTGTAGTTTGGTAGTAAAATGTAGTATATTTTATTGAATAAAATAAATAAAAATTTGTTGTTTACTTATGGTTACTTGGACTTCCAGTATGGCCTTTGAACAAATGGCCCAAACTTGTTGGAGAAGAATTTATAGGCTCCTTACTCTGATTTAGCTCTCTTTTAAGTCCATAAAACCACACAGTAGCTTTAGAACATTTCCCTTTGTATTAAAATCAAGGGCAGTATACCTGGGACTATCGCAACTGTTGGCAAAGAATTATAATATTTTGGTGCTTTTGCAAACAATCCTTTTCATTCAGTGCAGAATTATTGCTGACTTCTTCACAATAAATATAGTCAGTAAGATTTCTCTTTTTTATAGCTAATGAATGAGAATTACAGTATTAACACCACACAGAAGCAAAATAATTTAAGAACAAGTTAACCACCTGCATTTTCAGAACTGCAAATTATAAAATTTGTAAAAGTTTCCCAAATAATTTAAATTAAACAGCATGCTTGCCAGTTTACACTGCTTTGCTTTCAGTTTGCATAAAAAGTAGCCTGCAACGTTCTCACTGTTAGTGTATATAAAGCTACGTTACGGGTATCAAACTTGTCTACACTGGGATCTGTTTTGTGGACCAAATCTGACAGGTGGGTGCAGCCACCTATCTTTCAATCAAATGCTGATGCAAATAAATGGGGTTTGGTTCTTTGAAGACCTGAAACTGGGTCTTCTGATCAGGTGCCAGGCAGCAATGTGCTACTAAAGGGTTTTCCCTTCCGTTTTGAAGGACAGGACTTTTCCATTGGCAGCACCTTGATGGCTGCTATGTGCCCAGCCACACTTAGCAGGTTTGGGTGCATGAGAGAGCTCTGTGCACCCAGATAAAGCAGGATCACCCTCCTGTTGCATCAGGTGATGGTGCGGGCGTGTGTGTGTCCTGCTTAATGCTAGAGTCTGCCTTCAGGTACTTTGCAAAAGGGTTGCTTGAAAGAGCTTGCACACCTCTTTTGAGATGGTGGGTAGGGATTCCTCTCCCATGCTGCTGGCCAGCTGGCTTCAAGGAGTCACATGAGCAGCTTCTATCCTATTCCCCGCAGATAACATGGTGTGCAGCCCATGGAAGGTTGAATCCTGTCTTATCGCCCATCAGCTGATGTCTCCTATGGTGACACTGCTCTAGCTGCTAGTTCTAGAGGTGTGGGGTGTGAATGTGTGAATGTGGAGAATCTGAAACCAAGGCAGATCTTGGGATGTGGTCAAGATGGGTTATTTGGGACCCAGAGAAGACATCAAGGGGTTGAGGCACTTCAGGCAGCCATGGGAATATTGCTGGTTTCTTCTAGAGGGGTTCTGTGTATTGCCCCAAGCCTATTCCTCAGAAGAGTTATGGATAAGGTAGGTTTTTAAATAATTCCAAGGCTCCCTACCACTGTGGTGTGATATTGTTTGCCTCTAAACATTTGGAAGGATTAGTCAGGTTCATTTTCCCTCCCTCCTTTTGGCCATTCACAAGTCTGGCTTCCCTGATTCAAGAATCCTGATCTGGAATTTGTATCATTACGGGGACAGCTTACAGCCGCCAGAAAATGTAGGTCTATTGCCAATGTAGTCCCAATGCCAGGCATGAATTTGGGCTGTGCCTTGTGTCAGGGAAGCCCCAAGACAGAGAAATGGAAACCTGGTTGAAATTTGGTCAGAGCAGCACATATCAGTATAAAAGGTAAAGGTACCCCTGCCTTGCCGATCGAAAGGTCGGCGGTTCGAATCCCCGCGGCGGGGTGCGCTCCCGTTGCTCGGTCCCAGCGCCTGCCAACCTAGCAGTTCGAAAGCACCCCCGGGTGCAAGTAGATAAATAGGGACCGCTTTCTAGCGGGAAGGTAAACGGCGTTTCTGTGTGCGGCTCTGGCTCGCCAGAGCAGCGATGTCACGCTGGCCACGTGACCCGGAAGTGTCTCCGGACAGCGCTGGCCCCCAGCCTATAGAGTGAGATGGGCACACCAACCCCAGAGTCTGTCAAGACTGGCCCGTACGGGCAGGGGTACCTTTACCTTTACCTTACCCCTGCCCGTACGGGCCAGTCTTGACAGACTCTAGGGTTGTGCACACCCCACCACGGGGATTCGAACTGTCGACCATGCGATCGGCAAGTCCTAGGCGCTGAGGTTTTACCCACAGCGCCACCCGTGTCCCTTATATATCAGTATAATATGTATCTAAAATAAGATCACCGACCTCACTGTACTAGTTGAAAAGCAGTTGACTTTTGCTCAGGAGATGTACACTTTTTTTGAGGAATTGGCTGCTCTGCTCAGTTCCACACCGCAGAATAAACTTTGTGTGGTCAGAGTGATTAATGCTTTCAGGATGGAAAAAAATGCACACAGGATTAAACACACACACATGCCCATCTCTCTGTCTCTTCCCATCCCCTGTTGATCTCATGGGTTATTTGAGTTTAAGGAAGGCAAGTCTTTTAGTGTGATGTAGTAGATAGTGGACGCAGGTGGCGCTGTAGGTTAAACCACAGAGGCTAGGACTTGCCAATCAGAAGGTCGGTGGTTCGAATCCCCATGACGGGGTGAGCTCCCGTTGCTCATTCCCTGCTCCTGCCAACCTAGCAGTTTGAAAGCACGTCAAAATGCAAGTAGGTAAATAGGTACCACACCAGTGGGAAGGTAAATGGTGTTTCTATGCGCTGCTCTGGTTCTCCAGAAGCGGCTTAGTCATGCTGGCCACATGACCCAGAAGCTGTACGCCGGCTCCCTCGGCCAATAAAGCGAGATGAGCGCCACAACCCCAGAGTCAGCCACGACTGGACCTAATGGTCAGGGGCCCCTTTACCTTTACCTTTAGTAGATAGTGTTAGGACAGGACTACAGGTGACATTAAACACAGAACTGCTTTGGAAAATGACAGCCTTTTCTGGAGTTCTTTGCCTCTCCAAGTAATGTTTGCTCAGATCTGCTGGGGCAGCACCTCCTGTTTCACCACTTGAGGTGACACGGAAATTGCCATCCTGCCCTGTCGTTGCCTCTGCTGCTGCCACCACCTGCTCTGCTACCATCACATCTGCCACTGGCAGAGAAGTGCCGCCATCATTGGCACCAGTTTCAGGCAAGATCGTGCCCATTTGGGGTGAGAGCTTGCCTCAAATGGATGCAATCTTACCCCAAATTGGAGGTGGAGGCAGGGTGCCCACAGTGTTCCCACCGAGGGTGCGTGTGTCTTCAGCCTGAGGCAGCAGCCTCACCTTGCCCAATGGCTGGGCTGGCTCTGAGTTCTACACATGTCATTCTCCCCGCTCCCCCACCGCATCCCTGTCAGCAGAAAACAGTGGGCAAATGCAAAGAAACACCCTAGTAATTGTGACGAAATGTACAGTGAGAAAGGGAGAACTTGGCATGGGGACTGCTGAGAGGAGTTGGGTTCCTCAGACAACCAGGTAGATGTCTGGTGAGCACTATTCTGTTTTGGTCAGATCTTCCCTGGAATACTGTGTCAAGTGCTGAGCACCCCAGTTCAAGAAAGATACTTTCAAACTAGCAGGTGTCCAGAGGAGGGGCGGCAAAGATGGTGGGAACTCTGGAGACCAAGTCCTGTGAGGAAAGGTTGAAGATACGTTTTGCCTGGAGAAGAGACCATTAAGAGAAGATATGATAGCCATCTTCAAATGTTTGAATGTTCAAATGTTTGAATGACCACCTAGATGGTGGTGCTAGTCTGTTTTCTGTTGCTCCAGAAAACAAACCAGTGGGTTTTAGTTACAAGAAAAAGGATTTGGAAGAGTTTGAGTTATCTGACAGAGAAACAGACTGCCTCAGAAAATGGCAGACTTTCCTTTGTGAGAGGTTTTTAAAGCAGAGGCTGCCTAGCCATCTATTAGGAATGCCATAGTGGTGGATGTCTGCACCAGCAGGGGATTGAACTAGATGACTTTTGAGATACTTTTAACTCTATGATTCTTTGAAGCTCAGCAGATGGTCATGTTCATGTCACTTTCCCCTCAGACTAGCCTACATCCCATTGTTTTTCTGAGAGTAAGATGGAATGATATACAAAGTACACCACCCTAAGCTTTGCAGATAAAGTTAGATATACCAATATGAAGGGTTTCTAAAAAATGGAGGTACCATCAGAAAACTTCCCGCTTTTGTGTAGAAGCTGGGTGTACCAAGGTTTGGTAGAAGACATTTCTCAGGACAAAGACATCTATTTTATATTGGCAGTAAGAAATGTTGTGCCTGGAAATTCAGACCATATGCCATGGTATTGGTCTGGCAGACTCATTGGTGTTGACAGAAAATTTGCTAGCCAACACCGCAGATGGGGCACTACTTTACCATATCAAGCCCAAGAAAATTCTTGTGAATTTCAGAATTTACAAAAGGCTCATGCATTAAGATTCTGGCCTCTCCAGATGTACATCGCAAGTGCAACTTTTGGTATAATTTGGTTTTTGGTTTTTGCAGGAAATATTTCATGAAAACTTTTCCTTTTCCTCAAATAATTTATGTCTCCTCCCCCCTTTTTTCTTTTGTATAACTGGCACCCTTAATATGTCTTGCTTTCTTAATTTTCATTTTTGACTGCAAGTGGTATGTGAAGCATCTAGGAACCCAAATTACACTGGAAATTGCAACAAGAAAACAACTGGATCATTTTCCAGACTGAAAAATATAACAATAAGCTGAATCATGTCTTTGAATAGCTAGCAGTAGATGATCAGATGATAGAATCCATGAATGACTTTATTGTGAAAAGTTGATCAATTTAATGAGTAATCTATGGTTCTCTGTGCATTATTCAAATTGTTGTGACCATTTAGTAGCACTGTGAACAGTAAGACTGGAAAGAGGTGTTCAGAGTCCAGTAAATTCATGTGCCAAGGAAATGTGGATTCTGCAGTTGATGTAACATGTAACATAAGCAAATCTTTACATATCTCTGCTGAGGGTTTTTCAGTTTATTTAAAAACATCATGTACCATCTTTCCTTGAATTATTCCCCCCCCCCCCCAAGATTTGGATGTCATGTGATTGTTAAAGCAAAAACCTCAAAGTCAGCTTTAAAAATAACAATCTACTAACTCTTTACTCCTGCACCCAAGTGTGAATCCGCATTCTTGCTCACGATAAACTTATTCAGCTACACCTTGGATGCCTGGCATTTCACTGGAGTTTACCCACAAAGTTTAAGCCTATGTTTGCATCCATCAGCTTTAAAAGAAAGAATTGTTATTCTCAGAGAGCTGCCTTCTGCACCTGACACCAATTCTCTGGGCTTGTGTGAAATCAGAGAAACAAGCCCTATTCACATACTCATAGAATTGTAGGGTTGGAAAGGACCCAAAGGGTCAATTATTCATGGGTCCCTTGAACACCAGCCCTGGCCCCTCTGTTCCCTGTGTTGAGCAGACAGGCAGCCTTAAGGAGAATTGTAAACACAGGTGGCTGGTTGTTGTTGTTTAGTCATTTAGTCATGTCTGACTCTTTGTGACCCCATGGACCAGAGCACGCCAGGCACTCCCGTCTTCCACTGCCTCTCGCAGTTTGGTCAAACTCATGCTGGTAGCTTCGAGAACACTGTCCAACCATCTCGTCCTCAGTTGTTCCCTTCTCCTTGTGCGCTCAATCTTTCCCAACATCAGGGTCTTTTCCAGGGAGTCTTTTCTTCTCATGAGATGGCCAAAGTACTGGAGCCTCAGCTTCAGGATCTGTCCTTCCAGTGAGCACTCAGGGTTGATTTCCTTCAGAATGGATAGGTTTGATCTTCTTGCAGACCATGGGACTCTCAAGAGTCTCCTCCAGCACCATAATTCAAAAGCATCAATTCTTCAGCGATCAGCCTTCTTTATGGTCCAGCTCTCACTTCCATACATCACTACTGGGAAAACCATAGCTTTAACTATACAGACCTTTGTTGGCAAGGTGATGTCTCTGCTTTTTAAGATGCTGTCTAGGTTTTTCATCACTTTTCTCCCAAGAAGCAGGCGTTTTTTAATTTTGTGACTGCTGTGACCATCTGCAGTGATCATGGAGCCCAAGAAAGTAAAATCTCTCACTGCCTCCATTTCTTCCCCTTCTATTTGCCAGGAGGTGATGGTCCCAGTGGCCAAGATCTTAGTTTTGTTGTTGTTGAGCTTCAGACCATATTTTGCGCTCTCCTCTTTCACCCTCATTAAAAGGTTCTTTAATTCCTCCTCACTTTCTGCCATCAAGGTTGTGTCATCTGCATATCTGAGGTTGTTGATATTTCTTCCAGCAATCTTAATTCCGGCTTGGGATAGCTGAACGTAGTTACAATCATCCCTGCAACTGGGTCCCTGGTTGTGGAGAGATCAAGGGCAGAGGAAGCAGGACCGGCTCGCTCAGCCCTATAGCCCATCCATAGATACAGATTAAGATGTCCTGGGTTGGGTTTTAGTTTCTATCCATTGTGGCATCCTTTGGAGCCAGTAACGAAGGTTCTGGCATTAGGAGTCACCATCGGCTCAAGTGTTGAGCCGGGTACCAGAAGAAGATGGAGAGCCAGTTCAGCTCCCTCAGTGACACACGCTGCACCAGTTTCCCAGTGGCTTCATGGAAAGAACACCCTTCCCATGTGTAAGCCTATTGTACTGGCACACTGAGGCTGGAAGTGGATAATACAAGATGCATGCTGATGCCACATAGCAGCTGCTCGCCTCCTCATCCTTTTCCATCAGTTAATGCCATGTGATGTGATGTCGCCATGCTGCGAGTCTCCTCATCCATGCTCTGTTTTACCAGCTTCTGCTAGAAGTGGCAGGAAAACACACTGCGAAGAAGCATTGCATCTCACTTCTTTGATTGCCAGGGATGTTAGTCAGGAGGAGAGGAAGGCTGGGTGATGTGTTCAGTGGCACCCACATACGTACCACAACATCTAACGTTGGCTGAAGAAGTCTTCCTACACCAGAAGGTTTGGGACTATGTGCTTCTCTCAGGACACAAAAAGATGTCGCTTTTGTGAAAACAGTATTTCTTTTATTTTTATCAATTTGACAAGCACTACCTTTTGCCAAGGGACGCGGGTGGCGCTGTGGGTAAAAGCCTCAGCGCCTAGGGCTTGCCGATCGAAAGGTCGGCGGTTCGAATCCCTGCGGCGGGGTGCGCTCCCGTTGCTCGGTCCCAGCGCCTGCCAACTTAGCAGTTCGAAAGCACCCCCGGGTGCAAGTAGATAAATAGGGACCGCTTTCTAGCGGGAAGGTAAACGGCGTTTCCGTGTGCGGCTCTGGCTCGCCAGAGCAGCAATGTCACGCTGGCCACGTGACCCGGAAGTGTCTCCGGACAGCGCTGGCCCCCGGCCTATAGAGTGAGATGGGCGCACCAACCCCAGAGTCTGTCAAGACTGGCCCGTACGGGCAGGGGTACCTTTACCTTTACCTTACCTTTTGCCAAGTCCCAAACTCCACAGATCTATGCAAATATGTATAATGATATTCCAGGAGTCCAAGAGAGGCAGGGGGGAAAGGTGTCCAACTTGTTGTTTCTTTTCTGAAAATTATCTCCCTGGTGACTCTTCTCCTGTGAGGATTATGATGTGTTGAGTACCCCTTCCTTTGCTGCTTCCTCACTTCCAGTCACACTCACTGTAAACAGATTTTCTGGTTTCAGAGACTGTCTGGCTACTCTTACATACATTTGTGATCAATGAATGTGCTTCAATTGGTTTTTTGCAAGTCTGTGATAGCCTTCAACTGCTTCTGAAGAGCAGTGTATAATGTAGAACCAAAGATTTCTGAGATTTTTCTTTCCCTCATCTAAAAAAGTAAAAGCTTGCTAACCCCCTCCTGTTATTTCCTGCCACCAAGGTAAATTTTCCTCTACAGATCAAGACCATCATCCTTTCACACACAACCCACCCCCAAAAACAAACAAACAGGTTTTGTGTCCTAGTTTACAATTCATATATATACCTCCTTCCAGTATTTTATTTATTTTATTTTGTTTCGACTACGGCAGACCATCATGGCTACCTACTTGTAACACAAAAAAACGTAAATCCAAATATCCCCCTCCCCCATGTCTTCCCTCAACCTTCTCTTCTGGTTCTTTAGATATTTGCTTTTCCTGCTTATTTTATTCTGCATTAATTTTGTAGTCTTTTCATTAACTGTTCTTATACTTTTATACTTTTATCCTTTTTATACCATATCTTTTCAATTACATCTTACATTTTGTTGTTTTCCCAATAATTGCACCTTAACCTTTCCGCTTGTTTTCTTAATTGTATTTACTCAAACGCTGCTATTGAGTCCACTTCTTTACAATGTTTCTGTATATACATCACAAACGATTCCCAATCTTTTTAAAAGTCTCTTTTGTCCTTATCTCTAAGTTTTCTCGTGAGCTTCGCCATTTCAGCATATTCCATCCATTTTGCTTGCCATTCTTCTTTCGTTGGTGTCTTTTTATCTTTTCATTTTTGGGCTAGTAATATCCTAGCCGCTGTTGTGGCATACATAAATAGCTTCTTCCACTCTTTTGGCAAGTCTTGACCTAGTTTACAAATTTATTGTACAAATAAATGAGCATAGACAATCTTTTGAGTCACCTTTCAGTCTTCTATTTGTATATATCTGTGTTCTCGTTTCCCCTTTTATCTTTTTTTGGGGGGGGCAAAGGGAGTGTTTAAAAGTTAAAGGTAAAGAACCCCTGACAGTTCAGTCCAGTTGCGAACAACTCTGGGGTTGTGGTGCTCATCTCGCTTTACTGGCCGAGGGAGCAGGCGTACAGCTTCTGGGTCATGTGGCCAGCATGACTAAGCCACTTTTGGTGAAAGCAGAGCAGTGCATGGAAACACCGTTTGCCTTCCCGCCAGAGCAGTACCTATTTATCTACTTGCACTTTGATATGCTTTTGAACTGCTAGGTTGGCAGGAGGTGGGGCAGAGCAACAGGAGCTCATCCCGTTGTGGGGATTCGAACCGCCGACCTTCTGATCGGCAAGCCCTCCGCGTCCCTAAGGGAGTGATACAATTCCTCATTTTTTGACAGTGTAGGAGTGGCCATCCTCTTTGGCAGCAACTTAGTATTTCAAAGTTGTTCCAAGTGCTCTGTGGAGCCACACGGAGGGCTATAATCTGCTCACCACACAAAACGATAAGCACACACCTTTCCCTTCCCACTACCACCAGACAGGGAAAAGACCACACCAACAACTGAATTCAATCAGGAAAAGCACCCCTGCTGAAATGCACAGGATATTTTAAAAGTGTAGATGCCTTGCATTATATAGTGATATCTAGTGAGGCTTGAGAATGAAAAGAACTAAGTGCTGTTTTGTGCTGGTGTGTTGCAGCTTTTAATTCTGCATTGTGTTTTATTACAAGGGAGAACCTGCAGTTGGTGTACCCCCCACGGAAATGTTTTAGTTTCGTTTTGTTGTACATTGCTTGGAACAAACCTTGGAAAGGCCATGAAGAAGTTTTAAATAGATGTAGATGAAAACATGAGCAGGATTTTAATCTCACTTGCAATGTAACAAATACTATGGACAATATGGATAGATATAAGATATAGATTATGAAATAATATGCAGTTGAAAATGTAGACAATAGAACCCATGGAGGGGATGGGGGGGGGGAATTCTTGAGATTCAGAGAAATCTCTTTATATGGATATGTGTGTGGTTTTGTTATAAATTTATATCTGTAAAATCAAATAAAATGATTTTTATAAAGAAATTTTAAATAGTCTTGGGGCACCTCAAAGATGCACAAATATATTATGGGATAATAAATAAGCTTCATTTATTCATAAATGGGGAAAAATAAAACTACAAAGGCTAGGATCCAAATATTCAGTTCTACATATCTCTACTAGCCTGTATATGCTTTCCTTTCATGGTACATGAGATATCTGTGCTGTATCAGAAATAGATTTTGGTAAGGGGGCCTTTCCGCCTGAGAAACACAAACCTAAACCCACCTTCTGGAGGTGAAACCCGTTACACTGTTCATAGAATCTTGTCCCTAAAGCATAATTTAAAAAGCATCTCAGACAACTGGATAGTTGTCTTGGTTGGAGCATCGTCTGCTCAAGTTGAAGGTTCAGTTCCCATATGGGACAGCTTCATGTTCCTGCATTGCTGGGGGTTAGACTAGATAACCCTCAGGGTCCCTTCTAACTCAACAATTCTATGAGATTGCGTGGAATTTTTTTCAAGTGTGCACACCACAGTTTGCCATCATTTCCCTCCTTTTCTTAAATGCAAAATATTGCTGCTTCAAAAACATTTCTATTGTTTATGTGCTTTCCTTTGAAAAGCAAAACTACCAATGGAAAACATGGAAGTTAATCCCACATGCAGCCAATAATGTTTTTTTTAAAAAAACATCAGAAATAAGATATCACATGAAATCATTTGCAACATCAACACCCATTTTTGCATGTCAAATCTTCATCACAAGCCATCTGACGCTTGAGTTGCAAGTTCATCCCCACTCCAGATGGTAGAATGTCTGTTACCAATGAATTATGGATCAGATGAATACTTTATGGTTTTATTTATAACTCCCTTGTTGGTAATTGGTTTCTCTTAGTTGGTTACCAAGCTTTAAACAATCCTTAGATATCTAGCGATGCACAATATGTATGGGCATTAAATTAAGAGCTTGGAGCCCAGAAAATTTAGCAATGGTTATTCTGTTGTCCACATCCCTTTTATACAGTTGGGCAGGTTGATTTAATGGGTTGGATGCAGTCATACTTAGAGTAGGCCCACTAAAATCAAATTAAGTTAGTAATGACTCATGCCGCATTAATTTCAAGGGATCACTCTGTGTGCAACTAGGTCTGGATCCAAACCTATGTATTCAGTACTTTTGAGCCCTGTTTCCTGTAGAAAGGTGTGATAATTTGACACACTTCATTCTTTTGTATTCTTAGCGCTAACTTTCACCAGCATCAGCAAACCGATCACAAAGTGAGCGCCATTGCGCTGTAGTGGTTTGAGTGTAAACATAAAACTATAAGAAATAATGTTTATAGCTTGCTAAGCCTGCCAAGATATTTCCTTTTATGTTTTCAGAAGGCTGATTTTGCCAGAAAATCTACCATTTAATTCACCAGTGTTGATACACACACACACACACACACACCCCTTGACAGTTTTGGCTTCTCTTGCCTTATTTACTGTAGATCTTTCTCTAATATTGATCCTGGTACTTCTTTTGAGGACATATCATTGTGGCGTCAGCATAGCAGAGCCCTAGGCTTAAAAAGGTGTGAAGCATTGAATGACAAAACAGAGCCAACATTATTATTGTCAGTCATGGTAACACATTATTGGGAACCACTGGTTCAACTTTTTGGACGATGGTAGCGTGCCAAGTGATTTTCTGGTGGTGATAGCCAAGCCTTTACCTGTGATCGGCTGAGTTGTCCTACTGTTACAAAGGGTGCCCTGGAAGGCAGAGTCACTCCAGCTGGCAGTGGGTGAGTGCTTATATTTTGGGGTGGGGGGCACAACAAAAAGATAGATAGGGTTGAAAGGGGTAGCAATGCAATAGCCATAGCCAGGGAGCCAGATGATAAAGAGCCTTAGGGATCCCAGGGAGGGAGACTTAGAAGAGAAAGTGGAATGATGATCTAGTCCTTTTGTCTAATTCTACATGCCAGTCAACTGAGGGCAAGAGGAGGGGAACTCAATGGGTGATCAAAAGAATAGACAGGGAAGAACGTGCATGCCACTGGGAGGAGCAGGGAGACGTTCAAGGCCGCATATTGATTTGAGCAACCTAAACTTTGCCATTAAAACATAATTGTCAGACCATCCCCAATCGATAGTGTTCATAAGTACATTAAGATTCCAGTCGTCTGAGAAATTTGTACTGAAGGATGGGCCTCTAAATACCCTTTTGTAAGAAGGAGGAAAGCCCTACTTTGCATAGGGGCTGTTTAAACATACATCAAAGATGCTTTATAGTGAGTTTGATTATTGATCCATCTAGTGCAGTATTCGCTATTCTGATCACTGGGCAGTTCTGCTGTGTCTCAGGGAGGGAAGTTATTCCCAACTGAATTCCTTTTGCTAGAGGTTGATACTGGGACCTTCTGCATGCAAGACAAATGATGTACAAACTTAGCTATTGTTCTACCTCTGTTGTAGATTGCTTAATATTGCTGCCCATTTTCTGAGTCTTCATTGCCTCGTGTGCGCTGCCTGATTGTCTTCTAGCATATTTGTCCAGTTAGCCTTGTTTTCCTCTGCATGCAAGATTTCGACTTCCTTGCTCCCCAAGGTCTTCTTGAATGAAGCCCTCTTTGCTGCAATGTGGGTCCCCATATTTGACTGTCTGGAAG